>PVKA01002411.1:0-63643 GCA_004027165.1 Ctenomys sociabilis | reverse complement strand
AATAGCAACCAACAGGCTAGACTTTGCCCACGTGCTAAGGCAGGAATATTCTGGGCACAAAGGAGAGGAAAGTGTACTTTGCAAATAGAGAACTCATTGGACAAACACCTGAAGGCAGAAAACAGAACCTTGAGCCAGGGAAGGGGCTGGGGAGTGGTGTGGTGACTCGGAGCTGTAGTTAAGGAACCTGAGTCTTGGCATGTGTGAAGGCACCCTTAGGCCTGAGCTATGTGAAGTCCCTGCTTGGCTCTGAGAGGGCATTGCCTATGCCTGGGCCTCCATGTGTACTGAGAAAACTGCCTTAGAGGAAGGGCCAGGTTCAAGGTCCCACTCGTTCCTACTTCCCTACCACCTGGAGAAGTCTCCTCCACCACCCCCACCCGCCCACCCCTGCTGTGCTCTCAGGGGTTAGGAACAGGAAGAGACATGAAGCAGAGCAGCAGTGAGTAGGGAAGGGCAGCAGTTTCACCAGCTGTACTTGGCCTAGTGGGCGCCATGGAGGTGGAGGATGGGGCTGCCTAGCAGTTCTCTGGGAACTTGAGAGTGGCAGAATGCTTTGGCAGGGCAGCTGCTTAGGGCCACCCAGCCTGCCAGCCTGGGTTCTGTGACAGGTGGGGGGGGAGGGGCCTTAGTCCAAGGCAGTCGAACAGCCTCCTCAGCAGGGTGGGAGATAAAATGGGCAAGAGCCTCCAAAGCCCAGGAAATCCTTGTCCACCCCTCTGGACCCTGAGCTTCCAATGTGTGCCCCCAGCTTGGAGCCAATGGCTACGTGTTTGCCATTGATCTGAATGGCTACGTGTTGCTGCACCCCAATCTCAAGCCCCAGGTGAGCCAGAAGGGTGACCTGGAGGGTGGGTAAACCCCGTAAGATGGGAACACCTGACTTCCTGCACCGCCTCCTCCAGACCACTAACTTCCGGGAGCCCGTAACTCTGGACTTCCTGGATGCAGAGCTAGAGGATGAGAACAAGGAGGAGGTAAGAAGACTGGAAGGCGGGCTGGGGAGGCAGGCAGAGAGCAGGGGAGGTCACAGCTCTGCAATTCCAGATACGGCGGAGCATGATTGATGGCAACAAGGGCCACAAGCAGATCAGAACGCTGGTCAAATCTTTGGATGAGGTGAGGAGGCTGGGGTGGAAGACATGGAGTCAGAGTGGGCAACCTCCCAGCCCACCCACCCCAGCCTGCTAGCCCAGCACCTGACACAGCCTCCTCTCACAGAGGTACATAGATGAGGTGATTCGGAACTACACCTGGGTGCCTATCAGGAGCACCAACTACAGGTGAGTGGGCCAGGGCTGGGCAAGCAGAGAGGGGTGGAGTGGCCCCAGAGTCGAGCCCAGCTGCCCCTCCTCCCACCTCAGTCTCTTCTGACTGTCACCCCACGGGACACCAGCAGCCAGGCTCCTCACTGCTCACCCTGAGATACTGAGTCCCCCGAACAGCAGGTCGTGGGAAAATAGGACAGTGCGTCGGACGTCTCCTCACGCGCCTCCGCCTCTCTCATCAGCCCAGGACATCTTCACAGCACTTTCCCTGTCTGCTCCCACCAGCATCACAGCTTCAGAGCAGGTTCCCTGTAGGTCAGGCACAGCCAACACAGGTTGTTTCCCGATGCCCCACATGGCTGGTCCATCCTGAAATTCCAGGAGCCCACGTACACACCCCAGGCCCAGTGTGTGCCCGCCTCTTGCCATAGGCGTGGGCCCTGCTCTGCTGGCTCTCACAGGGACCAAGCCTGCTCCCTGGAAGCACCCACCCCTCAGCTCTCTAACTGACAATGTACTGCCCTTGGGAGCTTGCAGTGAGACAGGTGGGGCACTGGGGGAGGTGGCTGGGGTGGTTGGTGGGTAGAGATTTGCTTTGAGGCCTCCAAGAGAGTTGGAGGAGTGGAGACTGGGTCCCTGCTGTCTCGAGGGTGCCCACAACCAGGCCATGCGCTTCCTGCAGCCAGGCAGGAAGGAGGCTGCCACAGCATGGGCCTTAATGCCCAGCTCCACAGCCCCGAGGAAGGGGAACCAGTGTAGACCACCCCTCCCCAGCAGTGACCACTGCACCCTCTCTCCTCCTCCACAGCCTGGGGCTAGTGCTCCCACCCTATAGCACCTTCTACCTCCAAGCTAACCTCAGTGACCAGATTCTGCAGGTCAAGTGTAAGTGGCCCGGCCCCTGCCTCTGCCCCCGCACCCTGCCTCTGCCCCTGCACCCTGGCCGGCCCCAGGCGCCCACAGGCTGGGGTTCCAGCCTTTGAAAGTCTGTGGAAATCTGCATGCTTGCCTTTTCTCAGATTTGGTTCCAGACCATTCTCATGATTTCTGTTGAGGTTTCTGTTTTTGGTTTCTCCTACTCCGTGTCTTCCCTCCATCACCTGCCTGCCCTGAGTCCCTGGGGGCTGCTCTCTTGGAAAGACACCCCCTTCCCCTCATTTTCCTCACCTTGCTTCCTACTGTAGCGCCACCTCTGGTGGCTCTCCCTCTTCCTCTTCCTCTTCCCTCCTGCCCCGCCTCACTCAGGTCGCCGCCTATGCCTCCTCTTTCTGCCCCTCCTGCTTCTCTCTTTCTGACCTCCCTGAACCCGCAAAACACTCTTCTTGCTCCTCCTCCACCTTCCTCTCTTCCTCCATCTTCTCTCCCCTCCACTTGCACCTCCACCTCCCCTCCCTCCCTTTCTTTCTCATTTCTGTCTTTCCCTTTTTCTGCCCTGGCACTCCTGACTTTCAGTGTCAGCCCTCTCTCTTCTGGCTCCTTCCCTCCTGCTGTGCTCTCTCTCCCTCCTGCCATCCCTTCCATTCCTCTTCACTGCTTCAGACTGTCCTCTCCATATCTCTCTCCCATCTCTCTCCCTTTGCATCCCCCTTCCTTCCCTTCCTTTGCCTGTGCCTCACCCTGCATGCCCTGCTCACCCTGGGCCTCCTGGAGAGGACTGGGTCTCGGGGCCTGGCCCCGCCTGCCCGCACACCACCCACCCGAGGTCACTGGGAGGGAGGCTGGGGCTCCGGCCCCACCGGGTGCCCCCCACCTGCCTGGCCAATTGGGGCTCATCTCCTTTGAGTTTCCTTGCTCTCTCTTTCTCTCTCATGTCGTTTTTTTGCAAGAAGTTTCCTTTCGGTATGATGATGAGACACAATATTTTCATTCAAACAGTCATTGAATAAAATATTGTTTGTGCCCTTCCCCTTCCCCTCCCCCTTTTTGTTTGTTTTTGTGTTTGTGTTTTTGTTTTCCTCGCTTTCTCTCTTGGTGGACTGTCCCAGTGCCAATCAGCAAACTGAAGGGCAAGTATATTCAGAACCAGTGCACCCTCCTCTCCCCACCCCACCTGCCCCCACACCCCTGCTTGCCCCCCTCCCTGCCCAGGACCAGCCACACCCTTGCCCACCAGGGCTTCCCTCCCAGTATCCCTTGGCTCCTTAGTTCTTGCCTTTCCTCTGACTCCTTCCCCAGCTTAGAGCCAGTGGCCCTTTACTTGGGCCTGCCTGCAGGGTATTCTCCGAAGTATCTGAGGGCTCAGGCTTCATCCTTGTACTCCTTCTTCCCATGGGAAGGCTCTGCCCCCATCGTTTGCCTCCTCTGTCCCTCCAAGACAACTCAACAGTGGGAGCAGGGCTGGGTGAATTTCCACCCTCTTCCACCCAGCAAGGGAAGGGCTCCAGATAGGAGGTAGATCAGCCCTTAGAGAGGCCTCTTGGAGGCTCCCTCTGGCACAGCTCACCTTCTTCTGATCTCTGGCAGTGGCTCCAGAAGCTGGCAACCCTCCCAAGAATGGAGACAGAAAAGATCAGAAGACCCTGGGGCAGAGGGGTATATGGGGCAGGCAGCCAGGCCACAGATGAGCGAGGCACTGGCCAAGGTACTAAAGCTCTAGATTCCATTGCTTCCACAGCCTCAAGAGGCTTTGCTCAGACCCTTTGGCCCAGCCCCACCCACTGAATCACTCATGTTCCTAGTGAGGATTGGCAAGTGTGGAAAGCATGTTCCCCTGGATAGATAAAGGTAGAATCGACGACTGTGAACCTGGCCAGGTACAGAATGAGACCTCAAGGATCAGCAAAAGAGCTTGGGAGAAACCAAGCTAGGCATTAAGAAAAGGATTCTGGCTCTCTGAGGTGCTCTAGCCAGAGAACTTCCAGAAAGGTGAGCAGTAACACCCAGGCTAGGAGGGTGAGAGGAGACAGCACACAAAGGACTCTGCCATTAGTGCAGGGGTCGGGGAGATGGCTCAGTAGAATAAGCACTTCCCTACCATTAGTGCAGAAAGGGCTACCCTCTCACAGAAAACTAGAACCAATCAGACATGCAGGGCTAGGAGGGACTGTCCTCTGAGCTGAAGGTAGGAGCTCCTCAAAATGCACTAGGGGCCCTGTCAGGCCTAGTTCAGCAAGAGGGAATACAGCCACTCCCACTGGTCTGGGCGGAGTTGGAGGATGTGCCCTATTCCCACTGCTTTGAGTTGTCTTTTTCTCCTGGTCCCCCACATCCAGTGACCCCAGAGCTACAGGTCCCTGGTAACCATGGTAACCATAGTTTAGTCTCCCTCCCTGCTCCTTCACCCCTTTTCTTTCTCCTCCTCCTCCCCTTGCCCTCTACCCCTTCCCCTTTGGCTTGTGTACAAACCCTACCTCATAGTCCTATCAGAAAGGAACAGTCCAACCAGTGACCTGCCCAGCCCTTCAAAGCATCCCAAGTCTTCCCTGCTGAGCCCCTTGCAGTGCATCATGGGAGTATTTGAGAATAGTGGAAAAGAAAACCTGCTCTGCACAAAAGAAAGTTTGGGATGTAGGCAAAAACAGGACAATGGACTGCCTAGAGTAAGACAGGCCAATGGCAGGGGGACCCCTCCCAGAGGCAGACCAATACAGTAACAGTGAAGCCCTTTGGCTACATCCTCAGATTTACTCATAGATCTATCCAAAGACATGCATGTGTGCACACACATACACTCACGCCCCAGTGTTCACACCGTGCACAGCACATAGACCCAGGACAGGCGCCTCCAGCATTCTTCCCTGCTGCTCTGAGCCCGGCCTGCCAAGGGCGGAGGGAGGTACAGCATCTCGTTCCCACTTGCCCCTCATGCTCCCCACCTAGGAAAGCAAGTGTGCAGGTGCCACCCACACTCGGCGCCAGGGAGGGCCCCCAGGCCCCCATGATGCACTGCCGTCTGCCTCCAGCTTCCCACATGTCTCTGGTTGGACTGTCTGTGCCCATGAGAAACCCCTCGGTTTGGCCATGTTGATGCCTGACAGAACAAAAGCAAGAACTACCAAAATATAAACAGCTGCGGCAAAGATAAAAATCCACAGCCAAAAGCCAATTCCCTTCCTCAAAGTCTCCTTGGAGGCAAAGGAAGCTCCGCATGTGGTTTTTTCCCATTATGGATGTAATATGAGCAAGACTGGCGCTTCCCCCAGACCATGCATATATATCAGTGTGTGTATATATATGTGTGTGTGTGTGTGTCCGTGTATATGTGCTATACAGCAGTATGGAAGCATATACAGCCACGCCAAGGGAGCACTGCCGACAGGACCAGGCCCCGGCAACATATTGGCTATAACTGCCTCCTCCTGTGATGCTGTGGTCTCTACAGGCCCTCCACCCCTGACCTGTCCCTTCTCTCTGGCTCCAACCTTAAAGTGGAAGTGGCGGGTTCCCTCTTTGCTGGTGTCTCCCTGTCCCTCAAGCCACCCCCTTCCTTGCCCTCCAGCCCTAGCAGCTCTGATTCCCCTAGCCTCCTGCCTCCCCAGCCCCCGCCGGATAACCCCCCATTTCTGTTGCAGATTTTGAGTTCCTGCTCCCCAGCAGCTTTGAGTCTGAAGGACATGTTTTCATTGCTCCCAGGTAGCTTGCGTGTGGCCTTGCTGAGGTGTCCTCCCCTACCCCAATCGCCCTGGCCCACCTCCCGCACCGCTGCCTGGAGCTCTGTGTGTCTGTGTCCTTTGCAGTGTTGCCCCCCACACACAATCCTCATACATAGCCTGGTATGTGCAGCTGTGTACATACCCAGGCCATGTAGCCGCACCAGGCAGCAGGGGCCCATGGCCCACAGCCCATCTCCCACCAGGCCTGGAACAAGAGGGCTCTGGACTCTGCTCACCTTCCCTGCCCTTCCAGGCCACCAGGAAGGAGTCCCTTGCTAGGCAGCTGCTGCTCTGGTTTGTGGTGTCCTGCCCATCCCCCCCCATCTGCACCCCATCGTTGTCCTTTGTCTGTGTTTGTGTGGGTCTGGGGGCTGAGCCAGCCAGAGCCCCTGTCAGCAGTGCCAGCAGTGCCGAGCCTAGGTTTGGTGATTCACGGACAATAGAGGACAAATGGGAGGGAGGGAAGCCAGGGGCTCTGAGCTGCTCTACAAATGAGGGGTCAGGGCCTAGGGCCAGCCCGAGCTGGGCCATCCCGGGAGCGCACATTAAGCGTGCACACACATCTCCGAGCATACACTGTCTCTGGCCCACATCTGAGGAGGCCAGGGCCCTGGTTGCTGAATCCCTCTCTGTAACCTGGGTTTTAGATGAGGGCAGGTAGGTGCAACAGACAAACATACTCTGGGCACCACACGGGGGCTCTGGACACTCCAAACCTCTGTGCATATGCACATGCGTGCATGCACCCACTGCCTTCTCTGTGACTCTCTCTACAGATGTGTGTATGTATCTGTGTGTTGTGTTCATGTGTAAGAGTCAGAGTGTAGAGCTGGGTGTGGTGGCGCATGCCTGTAATTGCAGCACTCCTGGAGAATGAGGCAGGAGGAGCACTGTGAGTTCAAGGCCTGCTTGAACCACATAGCAAGACCCTGTCTCAGAAAAAAAATAAATAATAAGAAGAAGAAGAAGACTCAAAGTATAAACATGGGTGGGTTCTGTGTATTAGTGACTGGGAATGTGTGTGACCCCTGTGGCCCTGAAGTCCTCTGAGGAATGAGACTGTTTCTGTCACCTCTGTGTTTTTGGCTTAGGAGATCTCAATGAATATGGGTAGGGTAAGTGAATTAAGTACCCCCAAGTTGTGAATGTACCTATTGTACGTATGGTATATCTGGAATACAGCTGTGAGGGTGTCACTCTAGGATTATCAGGTATGGTCTCCAAGCACAGAGGCATAGGGTGCACACTGCGTAACAGCCCTAGGGACTCAGGAGTAAACGGGCTAAGACGCACTCTCAGCTCCCCTCTAAGCTAGGAGCCCTAGTACAGCCTAGGGAAGTGGCATATTTTAAAAATTCCCACAGGAAAAAAAAAAAAATGAGGGGAACTACCCACTCAGGCCCTCCTCCTGTCCCTCTCTTGGACAGGAGCTTTCTTTCCCTCAATAAATATATTCTGTTCATAAAAAAAAAAAAAAAAGCCGGGTGTGGTGGCGCAGGCCTGTAATCCAGCACTCGGGAGGCTGAGGCAGGAGGATTGTTGTGAGTTCAAGACCAGCCTGAGCTACAAAGTGAGCTTAAGGCCAGCCTGAACTGCATAGTGAGACCCTGTCTCAAAAAGACAAAAAAAAAAAAAAAATCCCACAGATTAGCTGCCACACAGGCCACTGGAAAGATCCTTGATAGCAGGAATATTGTGCAAGAGAGATAGCTCCATCAGTAGAGGTAGAGGAGTGCTCACCAAGACTTTCTAGACAGAAGAATCTCAAACAGGCCCTACCACACTCTCCATATTTTCTGGACCCAGAGTCTGATCCAAGTGAGGGCCTGAAAGAGGTGACGGATTGGCTTGCCCACTGGCAGGGAAGAATATTTTAAGGAAGAGGAACAGCCAACCTGAAGACTCGCATTTCATACTGAGTTGTGATCCCCACTGGTATGATGAAAAAAGTGAGTCTCGGGAATCTTGAGTGAACTCCCAAAGGTTCACAGCCAGGAAGAGGTAAAATGCAGATGCCAGCGCTAGTATTCAGTCCTACCTTGTGGCTACAAAAATCCTGTAGGGCATGTAGGTGGCATTTCCGAAGGCCTTGCAGGCACATGATCTAGGTCCAGCTATGCAGGAGAGATGGGAGGTTCTCTAGGGCCAAGCGCAGAATCATCAAGGTGAGGCAAGTGGACCATTCTGTGTCAGCTCTACCTGTGCCAGCTCAGATTTGGCCGCCTGCAGGCACATAGCAGTTGCAGCCTATAAGAACATACAAGCCCCTTCCTGAGGCCTGGCCTTCTCAGCAAGCCACCAGGAAGGCCTGTTGGGAAGTCTTGACCCCACTGCCCTGTCCAGCTCCCCAAGCCCACTCTTCTTGCCCCCCATCCCACCCCAGAGAGTATTGCAAGGATCTGAATGCCTCAGACAACAACACCGAGTTCCTGAAAAACTTCATTGAACTCATGGAGAAAGTGACTCCAGACTCCAAGCAGTGTGAGTGTCTGTCAGGGCAGCTGGATTTGGGTGGTGCCCAGGCAGCCTGGGGGCAAAGCGGAAGAACCAGGATTCTGGGAAGATACGGAAACGTGTAGGTGTAAGCCCAAGCCAGGACTTGGCCCAAGACCCAGGCAAAGTTCCTGTTGGAACCTTGGGGTTGGGAGCAAGGGTGGGTTAGTTGCTACAAAAAGATACCACTCCACTCCTGCTTCTGTGTTCCAGGCAACAACTTCCTTCTGCACAACCTGATCTTGGACACAGGCATTACACAGCAACTGGTGGAACGTGTGTGGCGGGACCAGGATCTCAACACGTATGCACCACCCAGGCTACAGGGGCAGGAGGCTGGGATGGGCCCAGAGGCCATGGCTCTGTCCCTCAGAAGGCAGGCCTGACCACACCTTCCTGCTGCCCCCAGGTACAGCCTGCTGGCCGTGTTTGCTGCCACTGATGGTGGCATCACACGTGTCTTCCCCAACAAGTAAGTGACCTACCCCACTATCCAACACCTACCCTATCTGGAACATTGCCCCTATTCTTCGACCCTGTGACCTCCGTGCACCGCCGGGACCACTGTCCCCCAGAAGCCACCACTTACCAAGCTCTGCCTCCCTTGGGTGCTTCAGGGCAGCTGAGGACTGGACAGAGAACCCTGAACCCTTCAATGCCAGCTTCTACCGCCGCAGCCTGGATAACCATGGTTATATCTTCAAGCCCCCACACCAGGACAGTGAGTGTCTGCCCAGGGTGCCCAGCAGCAGATGGGAAGGCTCAGCATCCCTAGCTGCCCAGTCAAAGCTAAGCTCTGCTCTCCAAGGCCCCTCTCAAATATGGCACTGGCGAAAGGAGGCAGATGTGAAGCAAGAGCTGGGCCATGCCAAACACTGTGCTTAGTGTTGGGTACTTAAGACTGCGGTTGGCCCTGGGCTGGTAGGACCCAGGTTGGGGTGATCAGTGTGGCCACCAGTGCCCACCCCTGACTGTCATCCACCCCACCCCAGCCCTATTAAGGCCCCTGGAACTGGAGAACGACACAGTGGGCGTCCTTGTCAGCACGGCTGTGGAGCTCAGCCTAAGTGGGCGCACACTGAGGCCAGCAGGTGAATGCCTGGGACAGGGGTGAGGGAAGAAGCAGTGAGCAGGATGCTTCCCAGACAGGTAGCACTGATAGTCTTCCCTTCTCACACAGTGGTGGGCGTCAAGCTGGACCTGGAGGCTTGGGCTGAGAAGTTCAAGGTGCTTGCCAGTAACCGTACCCACCAGGACCAGCCTCAGAAGGTATGAAAACAGAAGAGAGCCTTCCGGTGTCCTTTCTGGAATCCCCAGGGTCCCCTACCAAGCTTTCCTCTCAGGAGTACTTCCAGCATCTCCCAGAAGGCAGGGGCTACTACAGAGGACCTGGGGAACTGATAAGTGAAGGATGACACAAGGGAAGAAAAGTGGTGGGTGCCTTACAGTCTTCATTCTTTGCCCAGCAGTGTGGCCCCAACAGCCATTGTGAGATGGACTGTGAGGTTAACAATGAGGTGCGTATGCCCTGGGCCCCAGCTCCCCCAACTCTCAGACTGTCTAGTCTCAACTGTGACTTCAAGCCCATCCCCTAGCCTTTGCATCTCAGCAGTAACCCACCCTGACTTTACAGCCTAACCAAGATGATAGATGCCCTCACTTTGAACCACTGGTGTGCCAGGGGCTGAAGTGGAGGGTCTGGGACCAAACCCCTCTCCATTTTCCTCTTCCTCCCCACCTATCAGGACCTACTCTGCGTCCTCATCGACGACGGGGGGTTCCTGGTGCTATCAAACCAGAACCATCAGTGGGAACAGGTGAGGCTCAGGAGGCAGAGCGTGGAGGAGGAGAGCACATGGGGGTCTGCTTCTGCCAGCCCTGTGACTATGGCTCCCTCCTACATCCCCAGGTTGGCAGGTTCTTCAGTGAGGTAGATGCCAACCTGATGCTGGCACTGTACAACAATTCCTTCTATACCCGTAAGGAGTCTTATGACTATCAGGCAGCCTGTGCCCCCCAGCCGCCTGGTAACTTGGGTGCTGCACCCCGGGGTGTCTTTGTGGTGAGTCCTAAGACATTGGGGCTGGGAGACCTGACCACAGATGACCGACCCCCCCCACCTCTGACATTGGAGAGCTGGGGTCAACCTAAGGTGAGGGGCAGCAGTACAACGCATGCCCCTCTCTCCATAGCCCACCATTGCAGACTTCCTTAACCTGGCCTGGTGGACCTCAGCTGCCGCCTGGTAAGTCCTGAGGGAAGAAAAGCAGAAGAGGCACTGCCTGGCCCAGTGATGTTGAAAAAGTGAGGCAACGCCTCTGCCTCCACTGACTCTGTGCCCCTACTCTGCAGGTCTTTGTTCCAGCAGCTGCTCTACGGCCTAGTCTACCACAGCTGGTTCCAGGCGGGTAGGTAGGGTTTGGGAGGCTGGGCTTCACGCATCCCTGATCCCAGCCCAGTGGAAGGCGGGCTCAGGGTCTGTGGGCGGGGCTGAGGCGCTCTGGGCCCGGCAGACCCCACGGAGGCCGAAGGGAGCCCTGAGACGCGTGAGAGCAGCTGTGTCATGAAACAAACCCAGTACTACTTCGGCTCAGTAAACGCCTCCTACAACGCCATCATCGACTGCGGAAATTGCTCCAGGTGCTGGCACAGGGAGGGCCAGGAGGGGCGGGGCCAAAGGATGGGGAGGGGCCAAGTGAGGGGCGGGGCAAACCTCCAGGCCCCGACTCGGTGCTCTGCAGGCTGTTCCACGCGCAGAGGCTGACCAACACCAACCTGCTCTTCGTGGTGGCCGAGAAGCCGCTGTGCAGCCAGTGCGAGGCCGGCCGGCTGCTACAGAAGGAGACACACTGTATCCTGCCCCCGTCCCCCGCCCTCCCTTGCGCCCCTCCCTGCCATCGCCTCCTTGACTCCCCACTCATGCCCAGCGGACGGCCCGGAGCAGTGTGAGCTGGTGCAGAGACCGCGCTACCGGAGAGGCCCGCACATTTGCTTTGACTACAACGCAACGGTGAGCGGGAAGGGGTAGGGGGCCTTGGACCTGCAGTTCCGCCACCCTCTGCCCTCCTGCGCCGACTCGTTCCTCTTCTTTCCCCACAGGAAGATACCTCAGACTGTGGCCGCGGAGCCTCCTTCCCTCCATCGCTTGGCGTCCTGGTCTCCTTGCAGCTGCTGCTGTTCCTGGGCCTGCCGCCTCGGCCGCAGCCTCAAGTCCATGCCCGCGCCGCCTCTCATCGCCTCTGAGCGCCAGCCCAGCCCCCACCCTGGCCTCCTACCCCACCCCGCCGCCCCCCTCCGCCTGAGAACCCATACATCCCTCAGTGAAGGACTTGAGCTGGGTCGGGGAAGCGTCCCAAAGGAGGACGCCAGGCTTTGGCACCTAAGACTTGTCTCACTGCTGAACTATCCAGGTGTCCCCAGATCCTGGACTCCAGCGGCTGGGACAGGGAAGCTACATGTACTGGTGCCAAACCAAGCCTCCCTGCCCCGCCCCACCTGAAGACTTCCTCCCTGGCTGGATTTCTCCAGTCTAGCCCGTCTGCCCCACCCAGGCCAAATCTATTTTCCCTGGGAATAATGGAGGAAGATGAGAAGGCAGCTTAAGCTGAAATCCTAGTGGGGGAGAAGTTCTGGGGCGCCCCCCATGCACTCCTGCCCCTTTGAGGCCTATAACCCTCAGCCTCCCACCTGCAGGTGTCAGGACAGTCTCACAGTGACATCAGTTTAGACACAACCCCCCACACACACCTGGAACTCAGAGAGTAGAAGCTAGCCATAGCCTAGAGGGCAGACAGACACACACCTACACACACACACCGTGCGGGGGACTCAAAAACGCCTTACACAGGAGTTGGTTGAAGGGTTGGCAGCTGCACACTCCATCTCCCACTCACCACCTGCCTCAAATCTGAGCTGCAGCCAGCCAGTCCTCCCATCGCAAAAGCTGAATGTCAAACAGTGCCAAATGCTAGGGCAGGGGGGGAAGACTCCTCTGTCCCACCCCAAGCCACCAGTGTCCTCCAAGTGCCCCTCACCTTACCAGGTGCTCATTGTAACCATTTCTCACTAGTGTCAGGCCCCCAGAGGGAGCACATGCCACTGCCTGTACCCCTTGGCAGAGGAACCCCCAACAAACATTGCCCTTTTACTTACCAGGGGCTACCTGATTTCTCCTGGCTGGACCATTCTGCCCCAGTCTGGCCCTTACCACTCTGGCCTGTACCTGTTCCCTGTATCCTTCCCACTCACACACATATTCTCTCTCTCTCTCTTTCTCTCTCTCTCTCTCTCTCTCTGTACCCAGGAGGCCAAACTGCCCCTCCCCTGCTGAAGACACACTTGCACACACATAAAATGCACACACAAAGGCTGGGCCTGGCCACATCTCTTCACATCATTCATTCTGATCATTTCCCCAAAGGTATCCCGCGTGGGGGCCAGTTGGGGACTGAAGGCAAGGGGATGTAGCCATGGGGCTCAGATGGACTGGGAGGAGGGGGGAGGGTGATGCATTAATTAATGGTTCCATTAATTAATGTCATGTTGCTTGTCGCTTTCTCGGTGTGTATGTATGGTCCATGCCCACTGTGGGTGCCAGGGTGGGTCTCCATGACGTGTGCCCAGCCTGGGTGTCAGTTGTGTTCTGTGGGGGCGTGTGTGTAACTGTAGTGTAGTCAGGTGCTCAATGGAGATATAAAAATAAACATAAACAGAAAAATAAATATATATTTTAAGTTTTAAAAAAATCAGACAAAACAATTCCCATCAGGTAGTTGTCCAACCCCCAGCTGGGTCTGATCCTTCTCATCACCCCCCTGACCTGGCTGCCCCCTCACTTGGGCTAGGGGTTGGGGGGCCATTCCTTTTCTCTGCCCTTTTTTTTGTTGTTGTTCTATTTTGTACAGATGAGTTGGAAAAACAGCAACAAAAAAGTCAAGAAACTTTGTAAAATATCGTGTGTGTGATTCCTTGTAAAATATTTTCAAATGGTTTATTACAGAAGATCAGTTATTAAATAATGTTCATATTTTCACTTCAAACAGTTTCTATCCACTGTGTTAGACTTAGAGGAAGGAATATGTAGCTATAAAGACAAGTGGCCAGCAACTTAGAGGCCCAGGCTGCTCTACTGGGAACAATCTGGGTCTCCAGGAGTAACAGCATGATGCTCTATAGCTCTTACAACCTAGACATTTGATCTTCTTTGTCTCGTTTCATCTTGCAAACTACCAGGAAAAATCTACCTACCACCTGCCCTGGAGGAAACAAGACAACGCCGAGAGGCAGTTTCAGGCTAGGTTCCCTTGCCAGCCTTCAGGGGCCACGCAACCAGAAGCCAAGGGCTGCTGGTGCTCATGCACCCATTCTGCTGTCCCTAGAAAGCCAGAGTTGGGTCTATTCCAAGCAAGTGGGGCCTTTACCCTAGCTAAAGAGAAGCCAAAGGCAAACCCATTTTTTGCAAATCCTCTGATAAGTCAGATCTTTCAACTTGTTTATCTTCAACCCTAGTTCATGTGACCTTTGCTCGTTTCATTGGAAAAGAATTGTAATCACTATTGAAGAGGGTTTCTTTTTTTTTTTTTCTTTTTTTTTTTTTTTTTTATGTCTTTTTTGAGACAGGGTCTCACTATGTAGTTCAGGCTGGCCTTAAGCTCACTTTGTAGCTCAGGCTGGTCTCGAACTCACAACAATCTTCCTGCCTCAGCCTCCCGAGTACTGGGATTACAGGCCTGTGCCACCATGCCCAGCCTTGAAGAGGGCTTCTTTTTTGGTGTACGCTATCAATGCTCGTTTGCCAATACACACAGGGCAAGGACTGCTCAATCTGCACTCACTGATGTCCATCCAGCTGATCCTCACCATAACTTCAAGGGTTGATACAAGGGTACTTCCATATCACAGATTAGCAGAGAGCCCAGATAATGAGAGTAAATCACCAAAAGTCTCATGAGATGCCCAGTTGGAGGAGACCCTGGATACTAAACATGAAAAGACATTACAGGGCCAGGCACAGTGGTAGTCTGTAATCCCAGCACTGAAGGAGGCTTAGATGAAAGAATCAAAAGCTCAGGTCCCACCTGGGCAACATAGCAAGAACTTGCTCAAAGGCCAGGAAGTTAGCCCAGCAGCACAGCACCGGCCAGAGAAGAACAAGGTCCTGAGCTCCATTCCCAGTACCAAAAAAAAAAAAAAAAAAACCAAATATAGAGGCCAGGCTTGGTGGCACATGTTTGTAATCCCAACACTCTGAAGGCTGAGGAGGAGGATTACCTTGAGCTCAAGGCCAGCTTCAGCTACATAGTTCAAGGACAGCTTGAATTACAGAGACCCTGTCTCCAAATAAATAAATAAAATATAGAAAGGACTGAGGATATTGCTCAGTGGTGGAGTGCATATGCATTTGGTCCCCAGTAGTCCCCCCTGCAAAAAAAAAAAAAAAAAAAAAGTTCAGCCAAGATAGGGCTTTCCTCATTCCACCACTACTCCTGTAGTCACAGGAGTTGACTACAGAGCGACATCTAACACTGGATTACAGAGCAATGCCTAACTCTCAATTCTTTCTTTCTTTTGGTGGAACTGGGGATTCAACTCAAGCCCCTGCACTTGCCAGGCAAGCGCTTCTTCCACTGAGCCATCTCCCTGGCCTCCTAACCCTCAATTCTTAGACAATTTTGAGCTTTCAGATAAATAACACTGTCGTTGTTTAGGGATGAAGTGTCTTTCTATTATATGGAGTACATTTATACCAAAAAAAATGGGCATGTTTATACTAAAAAGCTATTCATTACCAGGCATAGTGGCACATGCCTGTGTAATCCCAGCTATTTGGGGGCCAGGGATTTAGCTCAGCGGTGTAAATATCTGTCTGGCAAGTGCAAGGTTCTGAGTTTGATCCCTGGTACAAAAAAAAAAAGAAAGAAAAGAAAAGATCTCAGCTATTTGGGAGGCTGAGGCAGAAAAATCATAACTGGGCAATGTATTATTGAGATCCTGTCTCAAAGAAAAACTTTAAGCCGGGCATGGTGGCGCATGCCTGTAATCCCAGCACTCGGGAGGCTGAGGCAGGAGGATTGTTGTGAGTCCGAGACCAGCCTGAGCTACAAAGTGAGCTTAAGGCCAGCCTGAACTGCATAGTGAGACCCTGTCTCAAAAAGACAAAAAAAAAGAAAAACTTTAAAACTTGTAGTGCTGGTGATATAGCTCAGTAGTAGAGTTATAGCTCCAGTACCCCACAAAATTTTTTAAATTAAAGGCTCTCAAACCTCATACTTATCCTTTGGCTTTTGGTACCTGTCCATCCTCCTTTGTACGACAAGAACTAGAAAAAATGGCCCTGAGAACTACAGCTCCCAGCATACCCTCCTCACTCAGGACGGGAGAGGCCTGAGCGCACAGTCTCCTGGGACTTGTAGTTCTACCCAGAACCCCGTTCAGGGGGCGGGACGTTCGTCAATAGGCTAAGTACTCAGTATCCCGGCATGCCGAGGAGCCGGATGATACGCATCCAGAAAGCAGTCGCACCCCCACCGCTACCACCAGGAGGCGCATGCGCAACACCCCTGTTTTTCGGCCCCTGAGAAGCGAAGGGAGGAGGAGCGGTGGAAGCCGAGACCAGGCAGCTCAAGAACTGACCGGGCCTGACTAGGACCTAGAACAAGGCGCCAGTCCCGTGAGGATCAAAGAGCGCCCTAGCGTGGATGGAAGAGGCCCAGGCCTGCAATCAAAGCTAGTTTGACCATCCTGGCGTACAGCCTACGGGGTGAGCCGAAGCCACCCAGGATCTTATCTCAGGGGCCGGGCGAGGGCCCAAGGCTTCGGCACGGAAACCAGGCCCATCTCGCCCCTTCAGAACCACACCCCGACCCGCCCGGAAGCCCAACCTTCACCAGGGCCATAGGCCGGTGAGGAGCCCGTGCCCGGGCCTCCCGTCGGGGCTGGACTGGGACGAGGCCCCGGGGAGGCCCCTGGCCCCCTGCTTACCTACCCTCAGGCCCCCGCCGGCCGGGAAGATGCAGCGCGCCCTTCCGGGTGCCCGCCAGCACTTGGGGGCGGTTCTGGCCAGCGCCAGCGTGGTGGTGAAGGCGCTATGTGCGGCGGTACTGTTCTTCTATCTGCTTTCCTTTGCCGTGGACACGAGCTTCCTGGCCGTTACCCCAGGCTACCTCTTCCCACCCAACTTCTGGATCTGGACCCTGGCCACCCATGGACTGATGGAGCAGCACGTATGGGACGTGGCAATCAGCCTGGCCACAGTGGTGGTGGCAGGGCGTTTGCTGGAGCCCCTTTGGGGAGCCTTGGAGCTGCTCATTTTCTTCTCGGTGGTGAATGTATCTGTGGGGCTCCTGGGGGCCTTCGCCTACCTCCTCACGTACATGGCTTCTTTCAACTTGGTCTACCTGTTCACTGTTCGAATTCATGGTGCCCTGGGGTTCCTAGCTGGTGTCTTGGTGGCACTCAAGCAAACTATGGGAGACTGTGTGGTCCTACGAGTGCCTCAGGTGCGCATCAGCGTAGTGCCCATGCTGCTCCTGGCACTGCTGCTACTGCTGCGGCTGGCCACACTGCTCCAGAGCCCAGCACTGGCTTCTTACGGTTTTGGGCTGCTCTCCAGTTGGGTTTATCTTCGCTTCTACCAGCGCCACAGCCGAGGCCGAGGGGACATGGCTGACCACTTTGCTTTTGCCACCTTCTTCCCTGAGATCCTGCAGCCAGTGGTGGGGCTGCTGGCAAACTTAGTGCATGGCCTGCTGGTGAAGGTAAAGATATGCCAGAAGACAGTAAAGCGCTATGACGTAGGAGCCCCATCTTCCATCACCATCAGCCTCCCAGGCACAGACCCTCAAGATGCTGAGCGAAGAAGGTACTGTGAAATCTTCCAAAATCTTAGCAAACTAAGAGAGTACTGGTTGAATCACATGCCAGCTGACAAAGTGGTTGCTGCACAGAGGCTGGTGACCTGTAGTTGTGGGGAAGGTTCAGAGAGAGGATCTGGTCTTTGGTCTTGAGAAACTCAGCATGCAGGTGTCATGGTTTTCTCACTATTCCAGCCACTTAACAAGAAATGCTAACTTTCCTTTGGTGCTATGTAAGGGGATAATGGAGGTCTGCCACTCCCAGCCTTGCTTCAGCGTCTCCAAATCCTACGCGCTGGACCCTGGGATCCAGAAACAATTTGTTGATCCTTTCTGCCCTGTGAAGAGGCTTACAGGAAAGGATGGTTGGGGTCCTTAAAAAGTAGTCTGATGAGCTAGGGAGATAGCTCAGTGGCATAAGCACCTGCCTAGCAAATGCAAGGTCCTGAATTTGATCCCCAGTATTTCAAAAAAAAAAGTCTGAGCAGGGCACTGTAGCACACACCTGTAATCCTAGTTACTTGGGAGGCTGAGCTAAAGGTTCAAAGGTCTGAGGCCAGCCCAGGAAACTTGGTGGGACCATCAAGTGGGGGAAGGAAAGTGTAGCCTAATTACACAATGCAAGCAAAACATGTGCAAAAGCCGGGCGTGGTGGCGCATGCCTGTAATCCCAGCACTAGGGAGGCTGAGGCAGGAGGATTGTTGTGAGTTCGAGACCAGCCTGAGCTACAAAGTGAGCTTAAGGCCAGCCTGAACTGCACAGTGAGACCCTGTCTCAAAAAAAAAAAAAAAAAAAAAGACAAAACGTGCAAGGCTGCGGGTTCAATCCCAAGCACTACAATAAATTAATTAGTAAAATGTAGGGCTACACATGGTGGTAGATGCCTGTAATCCTAGCACTCAGGAGGCTAAGGTAGCATAGCAGCAAGTTGGATGCCATCTCAGGCTACATAATGAGGTCAAGATAACCCTTAACTACATAGTGAGACCCTGTCTCAAAAAAAAAGAATATACAGCACTTGAGAGGCTGAGACAGGAGGATCACTGTAAGCTTGAGACCTGGGCTATAAAATGAGTTCAAAGCCAACCTGAACTGTATAGTGAGACCCCCATCTCAAAAAGACAAATAAGGGGCTGGGGAGATGGCTCAGTAGAATAAGCACCTGCCTGGAAAGCGCAAGGACCTGAGTTCAGTCCCTGGTTTTGCCAAAAAGAAAAAAATTGGGGCCAGGGAGACGGCTCATTGGAATAAGTGGTCACCTGGCAAGCATAAGGTCCTGAGTTCAACCCCCAGTACTATCCCCCCCAAAAAAAAGGCAAATAGGGGACCTGGGAGGCAAATAGCTCAGCGGCATAAGCACCTATCTGCCTAGCAAGTGCAAGGTCTTGAGTTTGATCCCAATACAAACAAAGGCAATATATGGGCTAAAGATGTAGTCAGTTCATTGATAGAGCACTCGCCCTGGGTCAGTCTCGTACTACAAAGAAGACAGGTGATATGGGCCATCCTAGTTTCCAAGTGCTGGACTATGCCCTCTTCCTAAACCTTAATTCAGAAGCAGTGTTTTTCTGCCACTTATTCTGGGAAGGCTGGGAGATTACAATACAATACTTATCCCCCAACCCCCCACCCAAGCTGGTAAGTGTCACCACACCCAAGGCACAGGCTGGCTACATGATCCCACCACAGCAGCTTACTGACCACACCAGAAAATAGAGATATTTGCGTTATCTGTAAACCAAGCCATCTGCAGCATCAGGAATCCCAACTGAATTATTCACTGGACACACTTTGCCCAAGGCTGGAGAGATCTTTTTCAATTTACCTCTTAACTCTCCCCTAACTGTGGATTCCTCAGAGTGATCACTGTTTCCACGAAGTCCACCGCTTCAACTCACCTTTTTTGTTTTTCTTTTTCTTTTGAGACAGGGTCTCACTGTATAACCAGACCAAATTCAGTGCAGTCCTTCTGCCTCAGCCTACCAAGTGCTGGGACAACAGGAGTACGCCACTGTGCCTGGCTTGAGTGGTTTACCTTGTGTGGCTTTTTTGTTGTTTTGAAACAGGGTCTTACCTTGTAGCTCAGGCTGGCCTCAAATTCAGTCTTCCTGCCTTAGCGTCCTAAGCGCTGGGATTATAGACATGCGCCAACACACCTGATACTGAGTTTTTTGAGAATCTAGTGCAAGGATTTTTCTTTTGCATTTGTCGAAGACTCATGTTTTTTTCTCATTTGTGAAATGGGTTCCTGGCAGAAAACTTTCTGAATTCAGCACAAGAGTTACTCCCAAACACTCTCCCATGGGGCTGTGCAACTGGAGGGCACAATATATCCCTTTCTTGAAAGTTCCAAGATTGGTGTGCCCAGGTGATACTGTGAAAAGCCACTCATGGCTTACTCAGGGCCTATTTCTTTTTTTCCTTTTTTTTTTTTTTTTTTTTTTTGTTGTTGTTGTTGAACTGGGGACCACACTCAAGCCCTTTGCACTTGCCAAGGAAGCACTTATTCCACTAAGCCATCTCCCCAGCCTTCAGGGCCTATTTCTAGGCCCTACAGCTTGAACCTCTGGGTAATAAGTCCTAAGACAGAGGCCTCTAGATCTTTTCCAGTAGAGGAGAGGGGGCCAAGAGGGTTGGACTTGGGAGGAACTGTTCCAGTGGGAACAGGTCAGTGGTGGTCACCCCTCCTGTGACAGATCTTAGGTTGTCAGGGTTCACTGGACATCAGGTCGAAGAAAATAAACACTCATTAAAATTAATAAAAATTAATAAAAGAATAAACACAAGGAGGCAGGGAGTAAAAGGTAGGTCTCTCCATGGAGATGGTAGGTCTCTCCTTTAATCTGGTATTTGGCTGCATGCTATTCTCACATCTAAGGGGCTGCTACTAGGAAGATAGTATTCCCCATCTGTCCCTTTGACCCCTGTGAGAAAGTGACTAGCACAACACAGTCTCTGCCTTGGCCAGCTTTAGACAGAACTGGCAAAAGCATCTCTGGAATGGAAGCCTTGGCAGCAAGAGGAGAGGACTGTCCTGTTAATGCCAGCTTGCCATATTGCCAGGTTAGGGGGCAAGGGAAAGCATGCTTGGCTTTCTGAGTTCATGGCTGTGTTGCCTCTTCTGTCTTAGAAGAGGCATGGTGGAGATTTTGGTTCTGTTGTAGAACCTAGAAGACTATCCAGACTGTCCCCATCTTGGTGGCACAGAAGGGATGAGGCATCAGGAGTCTACAGTGACCACTGGTAGAAGGGCTACCTGGCAGCATGGCCACACAACTTTCTGGTAGGCCAGGGTGCCACCACATGGACTTCCCTACCTCCCTGCAAAATGGCACCTTCAGGTGTCTGCCTCAAGTTACCAGCAGGCTCTGGCCCAGGCCCTACTAATGTGAGCCATTTTTTCCCTACAAGGGCTCAGCTAAGGGCCTTTTCTAACACCAGTCTTGGCAAATCTGAGGATGCTTCTAGAAGAGAAGATCTCAGAGTTGAGGGGGTTAAACTGACCCCAGCTGGCCTGTTTCCTGGGCTGAGTACAGAGGGGGTGCTAAGTGCCACCTTTTCTCAAAGACCTGCAATCCTAACCAGAGAATTACTAACCTTGGATGTGACACCAGTGCCTAGGCAGGAACCATTTTACCTATGTACCCTACAACACTAGATCCACCCCCCCTTAGGCAAAAAGCTCAGAACCATCACTGGTGCCCAGCCTAATGGGCAGCTGGGCAGATATCCAGCTGCTCTTTTTAGCCTGGAAGTGCCCTCATCAGGAAAAGAAAACTGTACAGCCTTTAAGTCCTCATTCTGATGGTGGAGTGGGCCCTGACCCAATCTCGGGAATACTAGGATCTCATGGGGAAGTGAAAATATGGGCTTCTGGGAGAGACTTATGTGGTCGGGGGAGGTAGTTATGGGTGAAGGGTGCAGGGTATGCAGCAAGCACCCAGGTTTGACCTACCTTTCCTGTCTCCTCTGGCCCTAGGCAACTGGCCCTGAAGGCCTTGAATGAACGGTTGAAGAGAGTAGAGGACCAGTCCGTCTGGCCCAGCATGGATGATGATGAAGAGGAGGCTGGGGCCAAGGTGGATAGCCCCCTGCCCTCAGAAAAATCTACACCTCCAGGAAAGGAGGCTGCCCCAGAATCCAGTCTCATCACCTTTGAAGCAGCTCCCCCAAAGCTGTAACTCCAGACCACCTTGAGTATAGCACTTCCTCTCCCAAGGCCCCTGGATGCCTCTCAGCCACTCCAGGGCATGAGTACCCTGAGGAGAGGCAACAACGCCTTCTGGGGGCTTTCAGGGCTTTCTGTTATGTTTTGCCAACACTACCAAGGACCTTGCTACCTGGTTCCAATTCCAGATAACCATTTGGTCAGGCCTGGAGTCTCTGAGGCATCAGCCAGTCCAGGGCCCCATCTGAGGTGAGAGTGTACCTCAGCAGGCAGCCCCAAGCAAGTGGCTGCAGGGATACTGGTGCCATAGCTCCTGGACCAGCCCTCGCATCTGAAACTTGTTGCCAAGAACCCTGAGCCAAGGCAAGGATTTACATTTGCCAAAAATGTTGTGGAGGCCCAGCCAGTGCAGGAGTCATTGCAGAACTGCACATCCCTGTTCACTCCGGGAAAGACTGAGTCTCTCAGGATTTATTTCCCTCTGCTGCAGCCATGACTGCTTCTGGGCCAGAAGAGCCACAGTTCCCAGGTATTTTCTACAGGACCACTTGAGCGGGCAGCCCAGCCCAGCCTTGGAGTATCAATAAAGCATTTCTTTAAGGTATGAGTTGTGGGCTCTATCAGGCCACGTGGGGGCCAAGGAGATGGCTCAGTGGAATAAGCGCTTCCCTGTCAAGCACAAGGGCCTAAGTTCAAACCCCAGTTCCTAAAAAAGAAAATGATATATCAGGCCACCTGTGTAGCCTTTCATCACGGTCAACTGTGAAGTTAGATAGTCTTTACTTTGGGTCCAAGGACTTTATCTCCATGGCATCTCTACCTAGATAGGAAGCTCTTTCCCCCACTCCCCATCCCTATACCACATGCTTGCTGCCAGGCAGCCATCTTGGAGCTATCACCTCAGACCCTTAACTCCTTTTTGTCTCCTTTCAATCACCAGGTGAGGATACCCTCTGCCCCTTGCCAGAGTATCTGACAGTTGAGGGCCTCTCCATCACAAGTAGTTGCTCTTGCCCATGTTTTTCCTCTTAAGATGGAGTGCAGTGTACTTGCCCCCCACCTGTGGAGACATCCCATCCATAGTTCCCGTCCTGTCACTATCTCCACCCAACCACCATAGTTGGAGACTGGCACAAGCCATAGCTGGAAGATGGAGAGGACACAGCTTTACCACTGACAGTTATAGCTTTAGAGTCTGCTAGAGCCCTGGGTGGTACAGACTCAGCAGCCAGATCCTGGGCACCCATGTGTGAGGACAGCTTCCCTCACTCAGAAGGGGCCCACCTTGCCCAGCCGCCAATTTTCTTGTGAAGGCATTAGTAAGAACCATCCCCAATTGTGGGCTGTTCCTCCCATCAATGTTTTCATATAATTTTTATTTTCTTTTTTTCCTCTCAGTAATTTCTGGATGTACCAGTACAAGTATGAACTGCATTGCTGGGGAGGCAGCAACCCCAGTTTCACCCAGATACATGACCCATATACTCCTCTGGGATGATAGACAAGGAAAAGAAGCACTCTAAACATGAGGGGCAAAAATGTCACATCACATACAAGATTCCTGCCCTTGATTGCCCCAGTGCCTGAAGTGTCCCCTGATGCAGTTAGCAAAGGCAGTCCAGAAGGTCCCCAGCCCCAGCACCTATTGTGAGGGACAAATCTAGCTTCCCTTTGGGAAGAGTTCATGGCTGTATCCTCTTGCGGTACAGGTAAGCATTGCTCACCTGATTCATGATGACCAAGCTGGTGAGAACAGGGCATAATACAGCCAGGTACCAGGCCCCACCAGTGACAGAGGCAGTGAACCACAGGGAGCACATGCCCAATAAGATGCTGGCACTACCCAGCAGGTAGCCCACCAGCCCCGAAGTGGCATGGTATAGCTTGAGTTTCGCCAGAGGCCATCGGGGTAGCAGTTTGGGATACAGCAGCCCCACGCCACCTGCACACTGCAGTCCTGCCCACAACACAGCCAGCAGCCCTGCCTGCCCATGCCGTGTGGCTAAGTGGGCTTTACCAAGTTGTTCTTTGTGAAAGATAACCAGGCCCAGGCCCAGAAGTGCACTCAGCAGGGCCAGCAGCTGCAGTACCCAGTGGCAGCAGACCCGACCCTTCCTTGAGAGGGAGCGCAGCAGTGAGCTCTCAGGAGAGAACACCAGTAGTGCCTCGGTCATCAAGAAGGAGAACTGAGGAGACAAGTTTATAAGTGAATGAGGATGCTATGCCAATAGGGGAGGCCTTAGATAACCCCTCAAGCTGTCAATGCACCCGAGCTGATGCCCCTTTCCATCTCCCCATTGACGAAACTGTCCATTTAGTGCAGCAAGAGTGAAGTCCTATCTGGGATAGGACATCTGCTCCAACTGATTAGGCCACCACACTTCTTCCTGGATGCTATTCTGAAATGTCAGCTCTGCTCTACTGTTACCCAGCAAGCAAGGTTGAGATGTGGCAGTTATAAATAATTCAAAAACTATCTCCCTGCCATGGGCTGGATGCAGTTTCCTGGCAAGAGCTTGCCATATGGGCACTCTGTTTCAGAGGAAATTAGATACATCACCATAAATTAAGGTAAAAAGGGATGGGAACACCCAGTGCAATTTTTCAGCTCCCTGCCTGGAAGTGGGAGAAGCTTCATCTTGTGCTCCAACATCTGTTCTGGTTAAAGCCTGAGATATATAATGGGTAGGAGGTCCAAACAGGCACCTAAGTGTTCATACAGATTCCAGCACCACCACCCATACTCATGCTCCCACCCCTAAAAGCTACACAGACCCATTACTTACAGCCAAAGACATAAGCATAGGGTGCCAAGAGAACAGGCCTGGAATGAGAAGAGGAGGATTTGTGGAGCTGAGGCAACCAAAAACTAGCCACACCAATCCCTACAGGCTGAGGAATCCAGGCAGCCCATTATCAGAATACCAAAATGTGAGCCTACTCTTGCTGCAACCAGTTAACTCTATACCCATCCTCTCTTCCTGGGTCAGAGGCCATGCTTTGCCACTCTTCCGGGACCTCCCAAATGAAGCACTAAAACAAGCAAATAAAAAGGTACTCTTGTAGGGACTGGCCAAGCTGGTAAAGCCCCCACAATGTACCTTCTCCCATAATACTGTCCCACCAGCACAGAATATTCCTCAGCATGTCAGGCCTGTTTTTATGAGTCAGGCCCAAGGCTTCATACTGTCCCTGTTCCCTCAGAAGTCAACTGAGTTCTACTTACTGGAGCCAGGCTTGGCAACTACAGCTACAAAGATGGTAAAGCCCAGGGCCACAAGGTGAGCAGCAGCCCCAGAGGCAGTGCGCAGAGTTCGGTAGATGTGCGACTCAGTTTCCACAGAAAGGGCCATAGCCAGACCAACAGCTGCAGCCTGAAAGCATAGTAGCATTGACAGGAGTTACTCTCCAACTCTCTCACTAGAGCAAGGGTTACAGGACAGGAATGTCATCCTCTTGTAAGCAGTTATGGTAGGAAGGACCAGACCAAGGCTGGCACCAGGAATAGTTGCAAATTGCCAGTAGAATCAGTGTCTATTTGTACCTGAACTATTTGTATGGATCCCTAGGGCACTTTTAAGGTAAGATGAGCAAGCTCATGGAAAAACTACATATCCCAGAATGCATCATGCTCAGGAGCCCCAGAGGGAAGTGTATAGAGTACTCTGGGAGTTGTAGTTCTCAGTTGCGTGATGAGTTTCAACACGAATCCCTTGTACACTGCCTCCCCACTTGCCGCTAACATGCTGCACCTTCATGCTATGGATTTACCCGCCTCACCTGCAACGCCGACCTGAAGCAGTGCTTTTCTACAAAAAAAAAGTTAGGTGCTCCGGGCTCTACCGCACGCGCCGCCACTCCGTTACGGAGCAGTTTCACTTCCGGGTGCGACGTCTACCCACCCGGGACTTCCTGGGACGAGCCTCCCTCCAACCACGCCTCAGAGTTGCGCTGCGCAGGCGCCATTGAGTCTACCCCTTCGCTGTTTTTGTGCATAGAAATCTGCTGCACTTGGTGACACAAGACTCTGGACTATCTCTGACAGATGTTCTCGAGGTGGTGACCCCTGAACGCCAAGGACCAAGAGCTACTTGAAAGAAGCTAGCGCCATGGGCAGCAGCTGCCGCATCGAATGCATATTTTTCAGCGAGTTCCACCCCACGCTGGGACCCAAGATTACCTATCAGGTGCCGCCAGGGATCAAGGGACTGGGATGGGGAAGAGGGACCCTTCCGAGAATTCATCTGGCTGGCTGGAGGCAGTGGAATCTCGTGCTGCGTGCAGGCATTCACGGACAATCATGAACTAGAACGATATTAGGATCTATGTCTCAGGCCCCTGGTGTGGCAAGGGAGACACTACATCATGTAATAGTGACGGAAAGTAGTTTGGAAAGTCAAGCTATAGGGTTCAAGGAAGGGCTCATGGAAGTTGAGATGGGTGACCCAAAAGTATCCCTGAATTGGGACCTAAGTGATGCATAGGATAGTAAGTAACCAGGAAAGAATGTTTTGGGTAGAGGGAACAGCGAATGCAAAAGCCAGGAAGCCAATGAGAGCAAAGGATGTGTTTGGACATGCAAAGGAGTAGTAGGCCTAGATGAGAGTTAAGGAAATTAGGAGGACTTGGGTGGGGGATTCACCCTCTGAAGCCCAAGCTCTTGCCACTCCTGTCCCCAGGTCCCTGAGGACTTCATCTCCCGGGAGCTGTTTGACACTGTCCAAGTGTACATCATCACCAAGCCAGAGCTTCAGAACAAGCTTATCACTGTGTAAGGCCCTAGCTGGGTGGAGGTTGGGGGTCCTTGGAGGAGAGGACTAGCTCAGGGGCGATCCTGACTGTGTTCCACCCATGCAGCACAGCCATGGAAAAGAAGCTGATCGGCTGTCCTGTGTGCATTGAACACAAGAAGTACAGTCGCAATGCTCTTCTCTTCAACCTGGGCTTTGTATGTGATGCCCAGGCCAAGACCTGTGCCCTGGAGCCCATTGTTAAAAAGTTGGCTGGCTACCTAACCACACTGGAGGTGTGCAATAAGATGGGCTTGGTTGTGTGGAAGGGCAGAGTTGGGGAGAGTATTCCTATGGCTCCAAAGCCCCAACCTCACCCTGACACCTAGCTGAGAACCCAGATAGGCAGCAAGCCAGTCAGGGGCCCTGGAATACCCACATGCTGTCCATCCTCTGTCCAGCTAGAGAGCAGCTTCGTGTCCACAGAGGAGAGCAAGCAGAAGCTGGTGCCTATCATGACCATCTTACTGGAAGAACTAAATGCCTCTGGCCGGTGTACCCTGCCCATAGGTATGCCTTACCCTCTGAAAGGACTGCAGATGAATAGAAGGATAGGAAAGTGGTAAGAGAGCATGGAAACGCCTGCTGGGGGAGGACAAGACTCTGGAACACTTTGGTGACCAGAAAACAGCCAGAGGCAGAGATGATGATGTCCTGGGTCCTATGCATAATGGACAAGGGGGGCAGCCACCAGAACTCTACCACTCTGCCCCTTCGGCACATTCCTTCCCCTGGACCTGTTTATCAATGAGGGGAAGAATGGGTGATGTACACCTGTAATCCTAGTTACTCAGTAAGCTGAGGCAGGAGAATGGCAAGTTTGAGGCCAGGCTGGGGAACTTAGTGATATCCTGTTTCCAAATAAAGTAAAAGCTAGCCATGGTGGTACATGCCTGTAATCCCAGGAGGATCACCAAAAGTTGAAGGCAGGCCTGGGCTACACATCATGAGTGCAAGGCCAGCTTTAACTACCTAACAAGATGCTGTCTCGAAAAAAAAAAAAAAAAAACATAAAATAAATGAGCTGGGGATGTAGCTAAGTAGTGGAGTGCTTCTGAGTAGGTGCAAGGCTCTGGGGTCAGTGCTTGGTACAATAAAAAGGAAAGAAAGAGAAAGAAAAGAATGTCCATGCTCAGAGCCACCTGAATACCTCATGGGATTCTGGTAGGTATGGAAGGTAATTAAGGCCCTCTTGGGAGAGATGACCCTGAAGATATGGATGGGGTTCCCTGCAGATGAATCCAACACCATCCACCTGAAGGTGATTGAGCAGCGGCCAGACCCTCCTGTGGCCCAAGAGTATGATGTCCCTGTCTTTACCAAGGATAAGGAAGATTTCTTCAACTCACAGTGGGACCTCACCACACAACAGGTATGCCAGTCCTCCCTGAGTAGCATCACATGGGCCTGGCCAGAGCCCTGGCCTCACCTACCCACACTGACCCTGCCCTGCTCTGAGCAGATCCTACCTTACATTGATGGTTTCCGCCACGTCCAGAAGATCTCAGCTGAGGCAGATGTCGAGCTCAACTTGGTGCGCATTGCCATCCAGAACCTGCTGTAAGTGGGGCTGCAGTCATGTCCTGTCTACGGTCACCAGCCAGGAAAGAGCTTGAGGGTTACGAGTATGGGCTGACAAGGTGTGTCCTCAGAAGCTGAACACAGCTCTCTCCCCTAGGTACTATGGTGTTGTGACTCTGGTGTCCATCCTCCAGGTGGGTGAATCCAGGGTATGGGTGAGTGAAGTGTGGACCAGGTGACTGGCCAGATGGTCCAGCTGCCTGAGCCCAGGCGTATCATTCAGGCTCCTGTGCCTTCTAGTACTCCAATGTGTACTGCCCAACACCCAAAGTCCAGGACCTGGTAGATGACAAGTCCCTTCAGGAAGCGTGTCTGTCCTTCGTAACCAAGCAAGGTAGTAGTGGGCTCTGGGGGAGGTCACCTTGGGGAGGGCAGGGCCACCTGGTGAGCTGACTCCAGCACCCACAGGACACAAAAGAGCCTGTCT
This sequence comes from Ctenomys sociabilis, assembly GCA_004027165.1. Taxonomy (NCBI): domain Eukaryota; kingdom Metazoa; phylum Chordata; class Mammalia; order Rodentia; family Ctenomyidae; genus Ctenomys; species Ctenomys sociabilis. Next base: position 35,471 of record PVKA01002411.1, on the reverse strand, counting down.
CCGGGACGTGTTCCAGCTATACTGCAGCCTGAGCCCTGGCACTACTGTGCGAGACCTCATTGGCCGCCACCCCCAGCAGCTGCAGCACGTTGATGAACGGTCAGAGTGGTATTCCCTGAGGGATGAGGGTGTTGTCTGAGGGGAAGTGAACCGCTATTTCTCTAGAGAAGTCTCAGGTCAGAGAGGAAGCAGGGGACTTCGCAGTGAGCAAAATCCTAGGCACAGCTAGTCCAGGCAGTCTTCCTAGAGGTGATGGTCTTGGAGGCCAGTGTGGCCAGTGAAACAGAACTGAAAGGGAGACTGCAGGAAATGGCTGCCCTGGTTAGGAGGAGGCCTAGTCGGGGTGTCACCACTCTTCTCCGCTCTCCACCCCAGGAAATTGATCCAGTTCGGGCTTATGAAGAACCTTATACGAAGACTACAGAAGTATCCTGTGCGGGTATCTCGAGAGGAACAAAGCCACCCTGCCCGGCTTTATACAGGCTGTCACAGCTATGATGAGATCTGCTGCAAGACAGGTGGAGGCAGGTGGGGTGAGGGGGGTCGGGGCTGGGTGGCCAAGCCGAGGCCTCTGACATCACCCCATCCCCACCCCACCAGGGATGAGCTATCAGGAGCTGGATGAGCGGCTGGAAAATGATCCCAACATCGTCATCTGCTGGAAGTGAGGCTGGCTGGTGGGGGAGTGTTGCTGTGTCTACTCCCCCCTAAGTCCTGCCAAGTAGGCTAGTATTTGCTGAAGAGTGACTGCCAGTCCTGTAAATAAAAATCTCCATTTCAACCTTTCTTTATTGAGTATTTCCTCAGACCTTTTTTTTTGTCTTTTTTTGAGACAGGGTCTCACTATACAGTTCAGGCTGGCCTTAAGATCACTTTGTAGCTCAGGCTGGTCTCGAACTCACAACAATCCTCCTGCCTCAGCCTCCCAAGTGCTGGGATTACAGGCCTGCACCACCACGCCCGGCTTTAAGTACTGACTCTTAAATCAGCCCACAAAGACCTAGCAGAGAAAATAGCTACCCATCCAGGCGCCATCTGGTGGACAGAATCAACATAGTCAGTGTGCCCCTCAATTGTAAACTAAAGCAGCCAGAAACAGATGTGCTAACGAAGAATAAATAGAGGTGGGAGCACTTGCCTGAATTCAAACCCAGTTCCACCAAATAAATAAATAAATTGTGGTGGGAACGAAGACTGCTTTAGAATAAATATTCAAGGAAGGCTACATGGAAATGACTTAACTGACCCCTGAGGTAGGAAAAGTATTCCGAGGGGGGAAACAAGTGGAAACCCTGAGTCAAAGGGTGAAAACCCTTTACTTTGGTGGGGGGAAAAAAAAACAACTTTGGGACTTGAGAGGAACTGAAGAGAAGCCCATGGAGCTGGAACATGAAAAAAATTCAAAAATCAAAGTCCCAGGGCTGGGGAGATGGCTCAGTAGAATAAGTGCTTGCCTGGTGAGCGCAAGGACCTGAGTTCAATCCCTGGTTCGACCAAAAAATAAAAAAATCAAAGTCCCCTGGCCGGGCGTGGTGGCGCATGCCTGTAATCCCAGCATTCGGAGGCTGAGGCAGGAGGATTGTTGTGAGTTCAAGACCAGCTTGAGCTACAAAGTGAGCTGAAGGACAGCCTGAACTGCATAGTGAGACCCTGTCTCAAAAAGACATTAAAAAAAAAAAAAAATCAAAGTCCCAGGGCCAGCCACATAACTCAGGGGATTAAAGCACCTGCTTAGGCAGACACAGGGACCCGGATTCGATACCTGGCATGTGGAGCTGGCCTCTCCCTGGGGGCACAATGAGATGGTGAGCATTAGTGGAGCATGCCTGTAATCCTAGCGCTTTGGGGGGACAAAGATGAGAAGATCTCAAATTAGACCCTAGCCTGAGCAATTTAGTAACCTAGCAAGACCTTGACTCAGAGTAAGTAAAGTAAAATTAAAATGGCTGATTGTGGCAGAATTACCACGCATTAGAGGCCAGTCTGGGCTACAAAGTGAGTTCAAGGCCAGGGTGAAATACATAATGAGACCCTGGCTCAAAAAGATACACACATGCTGGGCGTGGTGGCGCATGCCTGTAATCCCAGCACTCGGAGGCTGAGGCAGGAGGATTGTTGTGAGTTCGAGACCAGCGTGAGCTACAAAGTGAGTTTAAGGCCAGCCTGAACTGCATAGTGAGACCCTGTCTCAAAAAGACAAAAAAAAAGGAGTAATGTGTGATATATACCTTTAAGACTCCTAGCTTTAAGGGTCCAGAGCGGAAATTAATCTAGTGAAGACTGGTGAATTCATTCCAAGGATGGTCCGGACTAGGATGGAGAGAAGTTGTGGGCTTTGGTGAGTACCTCGGGAGTAGTCATCTGGTGGAACAGGCTGTGAAAAACTGAAGCCACGAGAGGCATCCCAGACCGGCAAGTGGCACAGCTGCAGGAGTAGTTGGTGGGAATCAGGTAACCCCACCCGCTTGTGCAGCTTGAAAGGTTTTTTGTTTGTTTGTTTGTTGTTTTAGCCAACTTAAAGTTCTGGGAGAGAGTCCAGGCCACAAGAATCTGGTTTGAAAGAAATCTTGGGAGTCTGCCTGGGTTGCTGGGGGGGGGGGGGGGGGGGGGGGGGGGGGGGGGGGGGGCTCTGTGACCAGAGTGGGCGTGGTGAGCGTAGCAGGCGTGGCCGGTTGGACCACACTGCGCAGGCGCGAGCTAACTTGTTTCCATAGCGGCGTCCTATTGCTCCAACTGCCCAGCAACTGTCCTGTCCCAAACTAGCCCAGCCGGACTCAGCAGTCCCAAAGGGTGTTAGCGCCCCAGCCCTAACTGCCGAAGGTCCGCTGGATCCTGTCTTGTCCTCGACATGGCCGACCTGGAGCTGCTGCTGCCCGGGGAGGCTGACTCGCTTGTGCAGCAACTGCGCAGCTTCCTTCCTCAGGAGATGGGCTCCGAAGGGTGAGGTAGCTGGGATAGGTGAAGTTTCTAGGCCCCTCTGAGTGGGATAGCTCGGACCTGACAGTGGGGAAGGGACTAGGAGTATTTAGTCCATGAGCCCCCTTGGACCCCTTAAGATCAGCACAGCGCAGCACGACCACCACCCACCAAACTCTGGGTACATACACAGGCACCCAAATGTATACACTCTTCTGGTGCAGGTGGAGCCAGCAGCATGAAAACCTGGAGAAGCTGAACATGCAAGCCATCCTTGACGCCACAGTCAGCCAGGGAGAGCCCATCCAGGAGCTGCTGGTAACCTATGGAAAGGTACATCAAAGATCCCTGCCTGCCTTTCCTATACCTCAGCCTACCTCAGCCACTGTACCCCTCAGGAGCACATACATATCTGTCCTGTCTGGGCTGGTACACCTCGCCTCCCTCAAGAAGAAAGAGTAATGTGTTACATTCCTTCTTGTACCATTTTGCACAGAAGCCCAGCATGCCAGACCTGTGATAGTAATAGAGGATGGGCTGATTACAGAGATGGTTATGGATCTGAGCACAGGCTAGGCTGTAGGGGAGGCACCAAGTGCTAAAGTCATCCTAAATTGACTGTAAGGAAAGAAGGTTCTCAGTGAAGTACATATGGGACTTTGGTTTAGAAGGAAGCAGCCTTTCTAACATGGAAGAGGGAGAATTAGAAACCAGGGAAATAACTGGCTGAAAGATGGGCCGGAAAGTGGCACAAATAGAAGTCTCAAGATACCATTTCATAAAAGGGTTCTCCTGCAAGTCCACTACTAAGGAATAGGGTAGGAATAATACCAGGAGCTGATCAGTCACCCAATCTGCCTAGTCAGGAGTACAGTGAAAGGATAAAATAAGAGACAAGTTGAGTAATTCATCACAGGGAAGCTGGGAGGTCAGTGGCAGAGGATGGGCAGAGACAAAAGTATTCCAAGCTGGGCACTATTTATTGGGTATATACTATAATCAGAGGTTGGTGGTGACCTTATGCTGATGAGAATCTTTATGTTGATAAGGACAGTGGGGAGAGATGGCAGGTTAAGGAGTTTGTCTGAGCTAGAGATATTGCTCAGCAGCACAGCACCTGCCTAGCAAGCATGAGGTGCTGAATTCAATTTCTGGTACCCACAAAACTAAAACAACCGAAAACAGGAGTTTGTCCTTTCCCCCAAGGTAAAACTCTATTTTTATTACTGCTGGGTTCTCAAGGAACCAGGATGTCTTCAGGTAATGTACTCTTGCCCTGGGGCATCACATCACAGGCCCACTGGGGTCTCAACTGTGACCAGAAACACACAGAATTATGTCCCCACATACCATAGGCGGCCCATATGGCAAAGCAGTAGGCCTTGGTCAAGCCCTAATCACAATTTAATTATAAAATGATTTTTCCCCAACAATTACAATGGACCTCAACAAAGTATAGAACTACAGGCCAGGAAGATGGCTCAGTAGCATAAATACCTGCCTGGTAAGCACAAGGTCCTGAGTTTGATCCCTGGTTTAAAAAAAAGGAACACTAGCTGGGGATATAGCTCAGCCTGGCAAGCATAAGGTCCTAAATTTAATTCCCAGTACAAAGAAAAAAAAATTACCAGAATAGAACACTATAAAGAAACCTGAGTAAGAGTGGAACTGAGGACACAAGGAAGTCTTGAAGAATAGGGCCAGGGAGATGTCTCAGTGGAGTTGGTGCTTCCCTGACAAGCGCGAGAGCTTGAGTTGAATTCCCGGTTCCACCACAAAAAAAAAAAAAAAAAAAAAAAAAAAAAGTCTTGAAGGGCCAGAAGGCGCGGCATGAGCAAGAGGCTGACCTAAAAGGGATTCCTGAATGCAGGAAGAGGGGGTAGAAGGGATAAAGGTATGGGCACAAGGAGGGTGAGGAACTTGATGACAGGTAATGGTTCATTATAGGAAGCAGGTTGTTGTTCCCACAGAGAAGTCTGGGTCACTGGAAATGAAGGAGAGAGGAGGGGAAATGTACTTAGGGGGCTTGGGAGACTCTAGGGACCCAGAGGAGTTAGGGGCTGAGCCTCATTAAGCCAGAGATAGAAGGCTAAATTAGGATAAAGTAGGTCTCTATCATCCCTACTTCTCTCCCTCCTTTGAAAGATCCCAACATTGGTGGAAGAACTGATTGCAGTAGAGATGTGGAAGCTGAAGGTGTTCCCCGTATTGTGCAAGCTGGAGGACTTCAAGCCTCTGAACACCTTCCCCATATACATGGTGGTGAGCTGATCCCCTAGTTCAGAACTCCTCTCACTCTATCAGAGGACCCTGGACTGGGAAGCTGGTAGCCCTTATCCCTCCCTGCAGTCTAGGCCCTGTTTTCCTCTTTGTCTGACAGATACACCATGAGGCTTCCATTATCAACCTCCTGGAGACAGTGTTCTTCCACAAGGTGAGGAGGTACTATCCTGTCTGAGGTTGACTGCTTCAGGCCAGAGCCTAGCAGGTTATGTCCCTGTGGGGAAGGCATCAGAGAGAGACAGACAGGCAGTTTCCCTCCTGTGCCCAACTAGGAGGTGTGTGAATCAGCAGATGACACTCTTTTAGACCTGGTGGACTACTGTCACCGCAAACTGACACTGCTGGTAGGGAAGACTAGCCACGGTGGCCCCCCTAAAGAAGACGAGCTCCAGGATAGTACCCCTATGCAGGTAGGTTGAGGTTTCCTAAGGTTGGTATAAAGCCCAACATGTGGGTTTCCCAAGGCCTATGCAGGCAGGGGGTGGCCTAGCTAGAACACTTGTGTGGCCCTCCTAGGAGTTACAGAACCAGGCAGAACTAATGGAATTTGAGATCTCACTGAAAGCCCTGTCAGTGCTACGTTACATCACAGACTGTGTGGACAGGTAGGCAGTCCTCCGGGGCCTGGTGCCACAGTGGACAGCTGGAGGACTGGGCTGATATCCTCTGCTCACCTCCATGCACCCTCCCTCAGCCTTTCCCTGAGCACCCTGAGTCGCATGCTCAGCACCCACAACCTACCCTGCCTCCTGGTAGAGCTGCTGGAGCACAGTCCTTGGAAACGGCAGGAAGGAGGTAAGGTCTTTCCTCACCTAGGCTGGCCTCAAACTCACAACAATCCTCCTGCTTCAGCCTCCCAAGTACTGGGATTACAGGTGTTGCCACCACACCCAGCCATCCCTCAGGATTGATGGAAGTGGGTAGCTTGTGCACAGGCAGGCAAAACCTTTCCCTCAGAGAATGTACCACAATGCCTCACTTAAGGTGGGCCTGGACCTTGGCTCTGCAGCAGACAAATCCTATGATCCCAATGCTGAGAACTCACACTGCTCTGGGGCCAGCACCATCACTGCCTGAGCAAGTCCCATGGCCCAGGCCCTCCCATTGTGCACAGGCAGTAGGCAATCCCTTATCCCACACAGCAGGCTCACTCAAAAGAGATTGCAAGGCCTGTGCCTAGTACATGGGTTTTTCTCCCCAGGCAAGCTGCAGCAATTTGAGGGTGGCCGTTGGCAGGCAGTGATCCCCTCAGAGCAACAGAAGCTGAGCAAGTTAGAAGGACAAGTATGGATTGCCCTATATAACCTGCTGTTAAGCCCTGAGGCCCGGGCTCACTACTCCCTCACAAGCTTTGCTAAGGGACAGCTACTCAAGGTGGGGAGTTCTTTGCCCCTGTCCCCATGGCGCCAGCACTGCCCTACCCCATCCTACCCCTACTGCCTCCTTGTCAGTTATTTTTATCTACCTGTCTCCTGTCTTCCCATCTTTTTTTTTTTTTTTTTTTTTTTCTGGTGGAACCAGGGATTGAACTCAGGCCCTTGTGCTTGCCAGGGAAGCACTTATTCTACTGAGCCATCTCCCTGGCCCCCACCCCTGTCCTTTTTCTGAATCTTGGGCTTACTAGTAGTGGGACATAAGCCCCACAGGAGTCCAGCCCAGGCCCTTGCACCTGTTTCACACTGACCTTCCCAGGATGCCCTTGCAGCTTCGGGCCTTCCTCACAGACATACTGCTTGACCAGTTTCCCAACCTGGCAGATCTGAAGGGTTTCTTGGCTCACCTGGCTCTAGTTGAAACCCAGCCTTCTAATAAGGACCTAGTATTAGAACAGGTAAGTACATGTTAAGTTAGTTACTGAGGACCACTGTTCACTTTGCCAGCTTCTTCCTGCCTGTCATCATTTCTCTACCCTAGATTCCAGAAATCTGGCAGCGGATGGAGCAAGAAAACAAAGGCAAATGGCAGGCTATTGCCAAGCACCAGCTTCAGCATGTGTTCAGCCCCTCTGAGGAGGACCTTCGGCTACAGGCCCAAAGGTAAATGCAGCTAAGCTGGCAGAAGGGGCAGATGACGTACTTTTGTCCCCTTACTTGCCAAGGCCCGTCACACCCTTTGGCCCCCTTCTCCAGATGGGCTGAGACTTACAGGCTGGATGTGCTAGAAGCAGTGGCTCCAGAAAGGCCTCGTTGTGCTTACTGTGGTGCAGAGGCCTCTAAGCGCTGCTCCAGATGCCAGAAGGAATGGTATTGCTGCAGGTGAGGTTATCCTGAGGGCTTGGGCCCCAAGCCCCCACTCCCAGATCTCCCATAAACCCTGCCACCCTCACCTGGCGCATTTGCCTGCAGGGAGTGCCAAGTCAAGCACTGGAAGAAACATGGAAAGGCTTGTGGCCTGGCAGCACAGGGTGACAGAGCTAAGTGAGGGCCATGGCTGCTAAGAGTTGACCAAAACAACCCACACAGAATGGTTCCCTGAACTTAGGGATCTGGGTTGTTTTCTGCCAAGCCCTTGGCCCCCTAGTGCTAGACCAAGCAGAGTTGCTGGCCCATCCCCACCAATGACACCAAAAGAAGGCACCCCACTTCCTATCCCCTCACCAGATAGGCTGAGGACAAGAAAACCTCAGCTTCAACGGGCAGGAGATGTGGGTGAACGCCGGATGTGGGGACCTTCTTCCTCCAGCACAATAAAGCTGAACCTCAGAAACCCAGCCTCTCTCTGTATGATGTTTTGCTGTCGTCGTTTATGGGGGGGTTTTGAAGGAGAAAGAGGGATAGGGCCTCTTCAAGAGTGTCCCCCTCCTGTCACACCAGGCTAACATCATCAGCTTGCATGAGGTTTTCACTGCGTTGCTAGTGAAAACGTTGCGTTTTCCAGCACTCTTCTGCCTCCTTGCCTCGATCTTGGGGGCGGCACCCAAATCGCAGCCCGCCCTGCAGCTCCGCCCCCCCACTCCCTAGTGCTCAGAGCTGGTGGAAACCCCGCCTGATCGGGCCATGTCGATGGAGCCAGAGCTCATTGAGCTGAGGGAGCTGTTACCCACTGGGCGTCCCGGCCTCGGCCGCACCCGGCTGGAGCGCGCCAACGCTTTGCGCATTGTGCCTGCTACTGCGCGCAAGCCCGCACAGCAGCAGGCCCCAGGCCGGGGCCACCACTTCCAGTCTGCAGGGCCCACCACACACACATGGTGTGACCTCTGTGGCGACTTCATCTGGGGCGTTGTGCGCAAGGGCTTGCAGTGCACGCGTGAGTAGTAGCCCTGCACTCCAGGGAGAGTGGAATGGGTGGGTAAAGGGCAGCTCTCTGGAGTGAAGGGTGGAAGGGGACTGTCCTGCGGACCAGGTCTCTTTACCTTGCCTCTCCATGAAACAGAGTTCAGGAAGATGGTTTCTCTTCTGGCACTCCATGGGGGCTGGGTATAGTTGGGCAGAGGTGACTGTCTGTGAATAACAAATTGCTTATTTCAAGTTTGTCTTTAAAGTGACTTGGCCCTTGAAAAAAACACCTTTGTACCCACTGGCCTCTGAACCCCACATTCCCAGGGCTGCCTCTTCCAATGATTCACTCAGTGTCCCCTCCAGAATCCCTGGGGTGAGGGGAAATTAATCAACTATAGGAGGGGCTTAGGAAAAGTTCAGAGTTTGGGTTGGTCCCCTGCAAGTTGTAATTCTGCTACTTTAAAAAAAATTTTTTAGCCGGGCGTGGTGGCGCATGCCTGTAATCCCAGCACTTTGGGAGGCTGAGGCAGGAGGATTGTTGTGAGTTCAAGACCTCACAAAATGAGGCCTAAGGCCAGCCTGAACTGTATAGTGAGACCCTGTCTCAAAAAGACAAAAAAAAAAAAAAAAATTTTAGCAGAACCAGGGATTGAACTCAGGCCTTTTGTACTTGCCAGGGAAGCATTTATTCCACTGAGCCATCTCCCTGGCCCCTACAAGTTGTAATTCTGTTGAGTCTTTATTTAGCAAACATTTATTTTTAAGCCACAGAACCAGATGCTAAGGCAAGGAACATAGTCATGTCTTACGAGCAAGAATTACCAGCTCACTTTTACAGCCCACCAACCCCCTATCCCTGAATTCTATATCAGAATTATCAAGTCAATTGCTGGAACTGGACCCTAGGTGTAATTTTGAAAACTTTCCAGATTATTCTAATATGCACCCCTGGGTTAAGAAGGAGTGTTTTGGACCATATATGAATTTGGGGATGGTCCTTAAGCCTGTGGCGGCATGGAGATCTCATCCAGTACTGGAATATGCCTACATGCTCTGGAGAAACACAGAATTTGTGACAGGACACAAAACAGTCTGGGACACTGCAATGTTCTCAAGGAAAAATAAAGTCCCTGTGATGAGAAACAAAGGAATCAAAGATGAGTTTTTGCCTCAAACAACTGAGGGAGTAATGATGACTTGTTGCTGAAATGAGGAATCTGGCAAGGGTAGGGGTGAGGTGGAAGAACAGTTAAATTTGGCCCATTCACTTGAAATGTGAGATATCCAAAAGTACTTATCTGAGGGAGCAGTTTGGTGCTGGAGCTGTGGATCTGGGGCAGATGAGTGTAAACAGCAGGGAAGTGATCAGGACAGCCCTGGGCACCCCTGCTGTTGGAGCTGGAAGCTGAGGCAGAATCAGCAAAGGAGCTAAGCATGAGCCGTAGAGAAGAGAGAGGAAAACCTAGAGCGGTGCCTGGGAGTCAGCAAAGACGAAGAAAAAGAGTGGAGAACGAACCCCCAAGTACCCAGACCTGGGTAGCTTTCTGGAGGGAAGGGCAGCCCTGACTGGAGTGAATACAGTGAAGAGGAAAACTTAACGTGTATGGAAACCAGTGTTTTGGCCTGAGGTGACAGCTGCTAGAGTAGATCATAAGTTTAAAGAAAATGTAGAAGGGATAAATAAGCTCTGTGCTACGGGTCAGGGGCCTTACTCCCTAACCGCCTTCCACCCAGTTTGTAGATACACGTCTGGAAATGGGCACTTGAGTCAGGCTAACTGGGAGCGGTGATCAGGCCTTGGGCGGGTCACCCAGAGCCGGGCTTGATGCACCCCTCGCTCTAAAGCTCCCTTTGGTCCCAGGGACGGTCTTCTGAGCTGGAGCTAGGACTTCTCCGTCTCACGACCAGCCTTCTTTGCAGACTGCAAGTTCACCTGCCACTACCGTTGTCGCGCGCTTGTCTGCCTGGACTGCTGCGGGCCCCGGGACCTGGGCTGGGACCCCGCGCTGGAACGGGACACAAACGTGGTGAGCGCTGGGCCAGGGCCGTCCAAGCGGGGCGGGAATACGCGCATGAGCAAGAGAAAGCCGGCGACCGAGGGTAGCCCCAAAGCTGCGCCCAGTGAGCTTCTTAATACGTTGCTGACGACCCTGAGGTAGAGGGGTTAACTCCTCGCAAGCTTAACCGCAAGAGCTGGGATGCCCTCTTCACGCGCCTCCGCGCACGCGCGTCCCCCGCCCTTTTCCGCCTCGGCGCTGGCACGCATGCGCAAACGCCCACACGCGCTCTCGGTGGGGCGGGGCCTGCCCGTCGGAGCTGGAGTAGAACTGCTTGGGCGATGAGGTCATTTTTGGAGGCGCAGTGTGTGTCCCCGCCCTTCGACGTTCCTTCCCCAATAAGACCAGAGCTGGCTCTCGGGTGTCTGCGTTTCAGTCTTAACGGTTGCGGTGTGGCGCTAGCCCAGGCGCAAGCGCACACTGACCCACGCGCACTCGCCGACGCGCCCCGGGCAGTGGTTAGAGGCTCCGGACGCTTAAGACTAGGGTGCCGGGCGGACGCGGTGATGGGCGAGGCGGAGACGCCTTCTTTCGAGATGACCTGGAGCAGCACGACCAGCAGTGGCTACTGCAGCCAAGAGGACTCGGATTCAGAGCTCGAGCAGTACTTCACGGCGCGCACCTCGCTGGCCCGTAGACCGCGCCGAGACCAGGTGGGAGCAGGGGATGCGCGGGGCAGGCGCCAAAACCCGCCCAGCCCGGTCAGTTGCCGCGGCTGGAGCTGGTCCGGGCGGGGCCAGCCCGGAACCGTGTGTCGGGCGCCCCTCGGCTAAAGTTCCGGTTCCAACGCGTCGGTCCTGGTGTCTGACACAGACTGGTTGAACCAGGGCTAGCAGCTCGGTAACTTGGGGTGGACGGGAGACAGGCGTTAGCCGCCTATGACTAAAGGCAGCTGTGCAGCCCGAGCTAACATCTTGATTTCGCGTCTGGGCGCTCCACGCCCTCCCTTCGAGAACAGAGGAAGTGGAGGGGGAGGAATCCTCACCGAGAAATAGAAATGTTTCGGATGTACGCACTCCGCACCCCAGGATGGAGCTTCCTGATCCTGCTCTATCACCATTACTGGGACTTAGAGGATGCAGTCCCCTAGGGCTGAGGGGAATGGGTAGAAAAGAAGCCTTCTTTGGGCCTGAAAGCATTCCGGAGCAGTTTACTCACGAGAAGATGAGAATGTCCTGAGAGGAGTAAAAAAAGAAGATTCAGGTCACCAATGCAAATTTGTAAAGTAAAATGCCGGGGCAGCTGAGCCTTTCACAGTCCCCTAGGTGCGTACATTAGCACAGATTTCTGGAGTTGGCATGTCCTGAGCCTGAAAATCTCAGGTCCTCCCCTGAAATACAGCCAGAGTCTTAGGAGAGACCAGGTCTGTACAGTTTAGTATACTTGACAGCAGAGAACTGGAAGTCACCATTTGAGAAAATGGAGTTGTGGAAAATGCTTTACATGAAAGTTGACAAAATCCCATGGAATGAGTGGTGGTGGTCAGCACCTCAGAATCTGAGCCCAGAGTGAGTGCAGAGTTCAAGTGTGCAGTCACTCTTCCTGAACGGTCTCCATTGTGCAAAAGCAGGAAAATGGCAAGACACTAAGCAACTTGCAGGGGAATCTGAAAAGTCCAGTCTTGTGTGAAATAAGACCATCAGTAATAATTAACTGTAGTAGGGAAGAGGGAGTGGGAGGAGAGAGAGAGAGTGGTAGAAGTTACTGTGATGCAAAGAAGAAAACTCCCAGGGTCCTGCTGTCTATCCTTCTGAGTTATTGCTGGACATTGTGGCCCACTCCTATAAATCCCAGCGCTGGGGAGGCTGAGCCTAGAGGATCCCATGAGTCTGAGGCCAGGCTGGGCTACACAGTGAAACCCTGTCACAAGAAAAAAATCATCTAAGCAGCTTCAGAAACAAAAGGAAATTTTTCTTTTAGAATCCTGACAGGACAGTGTAGTGACTCCAGTTAGTTCAAGTCCCTTGTATCACAAAGACAGGTGAAGAGGACTTTTCACCTGGAGAAGGGAAGGGACTGGAACTGGGGTCGCTGAGTCCCCATCCAGCACTCAGGATAATCAGAAGAAGCAGAGGAAGGAGTAGGTGTTCTCAATCCCAGGCTGTTCCTCAGAGACATCACAGTGAAATGGAATAAATCACTGTATTTGTGCCTTCCTGTAGTGTAAATGGTACTCTTCATTGTCATAGCAGCAGGGTCTACTCAGCATTCCTACTGTTCCCAAACCCCTCCCATCTGGTACTCCTTCCTCCTGGAACCACATTTTCTATCCCAGCCTCTCTTGGGCCTGCCAGTCTGTAGCCCTTATTTTGCCCAATCTCCCAGGTCCCACATTTTCCAGGGCCCACACCATTTGTTTCGTTTGCTGGTTGGTTTTGATTTTGGGTTTGTTTGGGGTTCTTTGTTTAAAGGAGGGAGGGTCTTGCTCTGTAATGCAGGCTGGGCTTGAATTTACTATGTACCCCCAGGCTGGCCTCAAATTCATAACAATCCTCCTGCCTCAGCCTCCCACATGCTGGGATTACAAGTGTGCACCAACCCCACCCTAGCCCCACTCTGATAACATTTGTTCTTAGTCTGATAAGATTGCTCACTGTAAGGGCTGGCCAAATAGCTCAGCGGATTAAAGCACCTGCAAGCAGGGGCCTGGGGTTTGATCCCCCAGCCTGCCTGCATGTGGTGGTATGTGCCTGTAATCCCAGCTCTTGGGAGGCTGTAAACAGGAGGATCACTCTGAGTCCAATCTAGTAGTGAGACCCCCTGAACACCCTATAGAACTTTCCATAAATACAAAAAAAAAAAAAAAAAAAAAAAGATTGCTCACTGTATCTAGCACCTGTTTTTCTTGGAGTTAACCTCTTAATGGTGTCCTCTGTCCAGGAGACATTTGGAAAGGCGGCGGGTAGGACTTCAGTCTCTAGTTTTTCTTCAAAATCTTTTTTCCTATGAAACATTAGGTAAAGAATATGTTTCTCGAAGTCTTGGACTTCACCCAGCAATGTTATCTGTTCTTCCCATTTGTCTTCATCAAGTAATAAAAACAGGCTAGGGAGAGGGCTCAGTAAAATAAGCGCTTCCCTGGCAAGTGCAAGTTCCTGAGTTTAATCCCCGGTTCTGCAAAAAAAAAGTAATAACAGGTTAGGGAGCTCCCTGACTGCTCTTGGCTCAAAGCTTGAAGCAGTGTCATTCTACAGGAAACCTAGTGAGAATCCCACTTCAACAAGCATTTGTCAGTGGTGATCTCAACTGTGCTTGCAACACTCCCATTACAAGTAGGGCCTCCCTGATGTCAACAGGAAGTAAGACTGATTACTTGGAGCCAAGTCAGTTTGGTGGAAGTTCAGAACCACCCCACACTCTACCCTCCCCACAAGAATCCAATGCCTAGAAAAGGATGTGGGGACTTAAGCAGTAGAGCTATATAACCTGTGGGCTAAAGGAAGAAGTGCAGAAGCCCACCTTCATGACTATACCAGGAAGTTGCCTGTACACCTGTGGTAGCTTGCAACCTGGCCTAAAGCTACCTTTTGTGCAGGTTGAATCAGGATTAAATGGCATGTTAGAATGCTTTCCTCACTACAAGACATGGAGAGTTGGCCCAAGAAATATCACCAAGGACTATTGACATTGTAGAGATTACCCTTCCCCTCTGCCCACTGATGACTATACCGCTGTAGGGATCTGTTGGTCTCTCATTGGTCCCAGGGAAAAAACAGCAGGAAGATTTAGAAAATAAAGACAGATAATAGCTGAGGTCAGGTGGTAGACCAAGCCTGATGAGCAGTGACCCCCAGAACAACAGGGGGAGCCTTTATTTATACCTTTGCAAAGTTACAAGACACAGAGTTGTCTAGTGACTAATTGCCCACAGTATCCAGGCAAGATGGTTTTTTCAAGACTGAGATAGCTTGACTGATTTAGGCAATGAGGCCTCATCTTGCCCTCCCACATGATCCATTTTCAGCTTTAGCCTCCCAACAGACTACTGATCTGGATCATCCTTCACATGGGGTACCTTGCAGTGGGTAATGGCCCTGTGCCAGGATAGAGTGGACTGCCTTCTGCAGGACAAACCTCCAATGGAAACCAAATTGGGTACTGGGATCACTTGTGCATTTGGGACGTGATTTCATTCTTGTCTTACTCATTAGTTTATTGTAGTACTGTGGTACTATGATATTGTGGTACCAGGGCCTCATTCATGCCAGGCAAGTACTCTACTACTGAGCTATACTGCAAAGCCCTGAGACATTACTTTACATGAGGGTTCATAGTCAAATTCCTTCTTGGTTTTTGTTTTGTTTTGTTTTGTTTTTTAATGTATTTAGTACAGGGGCCAAGGAGATAGCTCAGTAGAATAAATGCTTGCCTGGCAAGCTCAAGGGCCTGAGTTCAATCCCCAGTTTTGTCAAAATAAATAAATAGGGGCTGGGAAGATGGCTCAATGGAATAAGCGCTTCCCTAGCAAGTGCAAGGGTCTGAGTTCAATCCCCAGTTCCGCAATCAATCAATAAAGTTTGGGGGCTTTTGGGGGTTTTTTGTTTGTTTGTTTTGGTTTTGGTTTTTTTGATGGAACTGGGGGTTGAACTCAGGCCCTTGCTCTTGCGAGGGAAGCGCTTATTCTACTGAGCCATCTCCCTGACCCTAATAATGTATTTAGTATAGGATCTCACCACACAGATCAGACTTGTAGTGATCCTCCTATTTTCAGCCTCCCAAGAGCTGGGATTACAGACGCATGCCACCATGCCATCTCAGGTGCCATCTGAGCACGCCCCGAGGGCGGGGCCGGCAGGGCACAATGGGGATCGAACCCTCGTCCCTGTGCTTGCCTGAGCAGGCACTTTCTTTAGCCTAACCACATGTCTGAAGCTGCTCCTGACTCTGCTACCCTTAGGGTCACAACGTGTACTGAGGTAACCCTAAACAGATAGTGGGGAGAAGCCTAATGATTCTTGTTTTGCTATCTCTATCTGTAACATGCCAGTTCAGGAGTGGTGATGGGATCAGGGTAGATGGAAATCAAGGGCTGCTCTGCATGCCCTTTTTCAGAGAAGCCCTGGTTTCCGCAAGAGCCCTGAGTCTATACTATCCTTTTAGGATGAGCCTGTGGAGCGGGAGACACCTGACCTTTCTCAAGCCGAAATTGAACAGAAGATCAAGGATTATAATGGCCAGATCAACAGCAACCTCTTCATGAGCCTGGTGAGTTGACAGCTCAAGAAGAGGGCGTGGGGAGGGATAGGAACCTAGGTACATGTTTAGTGTCCCAAGGAGTCACAGCCAAGGTATTATTCTTGGGTGGTCCAAGCAGCAGTTTTATGTATACCCAAGTAGAGAAGAAGAACTCTGGAATAGCCGGGTGTGGTGGCACATGCCTGTAATCCCAGCACTTGGGAGGCTGAGGCAGGAGGATTGTTGTGAGTTTGAGACCAGCCTGAGCTACAAAGTGAGCTTAAGGCCAGCCTGCACTGCACAGTGAGACTTTGTCTCAAAAAGACAAAAAAAAAAAACCCTCTGGACTGTTCTTGCTCACCAAGAATCTCCTGCCATAGTTTCTTTTTTCTTTCTCTTTAGAACAAAGATGGCTCCTACACTGGTTTCATCAAGGTTCAGTTGAAGTTGGTACGTCCTGTCTCAGTACCCTCCAGCAAGAAACCACCCACCTTGCAGGATGCCCGGAAGGGATTGGGGCGAGGCACAGCTGTGAGACGCCGCACCTCCTTTTACCTGCCCAAGGATGCTGTCAAGCACCTCCATGTGCTGTCACGCACACGGGCAAGTGAGGTCATTGAGGCCCTCCTGCGGAAATTCTTAGTGGTAGATGATCCCCGAAAGTTTGCACTCTTTGAACAGGCTGAGCGTCATGGCCAAGGTAAGCTTACCCACGCCAGCTGTGTAAGGGTGTAGAGACATGTATCTGCATGCAAGGGTGGGGGTATCTGGGCATGCCCCTGACTGTACGTCCTTTTCCCCGTTCCTGCCTTTTAGTGTACTTCCGGAAACTTTCAGATGATGAGCAGCCCCTCCGGCTACGGCTCCTGGCAGGGCCTAGTGAGAAGTCCCTGAGCTTCATCCTGAAGGAAAATGACTCTGGGGAGGTAAATGTGAGTACATAATCTTCTTTATATTTTTGGTTGTTAGTGGATAAAGCTGATGGGCTATAGGTACAATAGGACTTCGAAGAACTGAGCCAGAGGATAAGCTCTACAAAGCCTCTTCAGAAGTATAAGCTAAAGCAAAGGCTTCAGGCCACTAATGCCAAGGCCCAGGACCTGCCCTAAAAACCAGGAAGATTTGTCCTGGTGCCTTGCTCTTTCCCAGTATGGAAAATTCTCTGGAGATGCAGGAGCCTCTATCTAATAGCATGGGCAGCCAAGGACAGCATGAAGATTCCCCTTTAAGCATTTTGGCTAGGGATATAACTCAGTGGTAAAGTATATGCCTAGCACAAGGCCCGGGGTTCAATCTGTAGCACCAAAGGTTGGGGGGGTGTCTAGCTCAGTGGTAAAGGTAGAATGATTTGATGGTTAGTCCTGTTTTGGATTTTGTTTGTCTTTTTTTTGGGGGGCGGGGGTGTGTGACTGGGGATCGAACTCAGAACCTTGCACTTGTCAGGCAGTTGCTTAAGCCACTGAGCTATCTTCCCAGCCTATTTTGTCTCTTTGAGACAGGGTTCCAGTATATTGTTCAGGCTGGCCTTGAACTCACTTTGTAGCCCAGGCTGGCTTCAAACTCACGATCCTAAGTGTTTTACTTAGATACCATGTATTTGAAGGTAAGTATAGTATGATTCAATGAGATGGTTATTTTTATATGACCCCTCCCTAAAGCCTATTGTCAAGAATCCTGCCATGGACTATTCAAGAAAAAGCTTAACATCAAAAAGCCTAGTTTTAATGAACCAGGGATATAGCCCAGTTCATTACAAGGTTGTGAGTTCATTTCCAGGTACTAAAAACACACACATGGGGCCAGGAAGATGGCTCAGTGGAATAAGTTCAATAAGTTCAATCCCTGATTCCACCAAATAAAAATAAAATAAAAAAACATATACACACACCAAAAAAAAGATTAGAGGGTGAAAAAGCCCACTTTTAGTTCTTATGACTATTGTACCCTGGCTTTCTGTGGGAAAGGGGGCCTGCTTCCTTGGCCATGCCTGCTATACCCTGTGGACTTCTTCTCCCCCTTTGCAGTGGAATGCCTTCAGTATGCCAGAACTACACAACTTTCTGCGTATCCTTCAGCGAGAGGAAGAGGAACACCTCCGACGGATCCTGCAGAAGTACTCCCGTTGCCGCCAAAAGATCCAAGAGGCCCTGCATGCCTGCCCCCTGGGGTGACCTCTTCTATCCCTGTGTGGCAGGAGGAGAGCAGGCAGTGCCAAGAGCGTGCTTGTGTGAGAGTGTGACAGGGCCCATGGGCCTGAGGAGTGAGTGTGCATCAAGGCCCTCCCCTAATGGGGAGAACAAGCCCAGAGAACAACGAAGGAGCTGACCCTGTGTCCACCAATGGGGTAGCAGGGCATAGCTCTGCACCCCTCCACCTCTTATGTACTGGGTTACAGCAGGTCAAGGCTGCCTTGGGCTTGCAGCAGAGGTGGAAAGAGGTAGCAGCAGTCTCCTTAATGTGTGTCACAGATATGAGAATCTTGAAGATCCTACCAAGAACAGGGTGATGTTTACAGGGATGAGGACACTCAGCTATGGGAAAAGGTTGTGTTCTGGGTCTTGGATAAAGTCTCAGGAAAGCTTATCAGAGCCAAGAGTGAGTGTTCAGAATAAGGTAGGCATTGAGGTAGAGTCTAGCTTTCTCTTTATAGTGCCTTTGTAAGGTCAGGGAGTATGAGTTCACAGTGCAGTAGTAGTGCCTCAGTGCCTCCAAGAAGGATGTCCCTGGGCCAGACCAGGGTCTTCATAAATGAAGACAGTGGGCCAGGCCCATTCCTCATGTATCATCAAAGCCAGATCTCTTCCCTTCGTTTGAGACAGGTTCTCACTTTGTAGTGCAATCTGGCCTTGAATTCACTATGTCCCCCGGCTGGTCTCAAACTTGTGGCAATCCTTCTGCCTCCAACTCCCAAGTGCTGGGATCACAGGCATGTGCCACCACACCTGACTCCCTCAGATATTTTTGATGAAATGTGTGAATGTACTGTATGTGATGTTTTGTGGTCTCAACTGAATGCCTCCTGTGGGGAAAGGGATTGGGAGGTGGCATCATCAGGGCCAGAGGCCTGAGAAAATTGGCTAAATAAAGATTTAAGATTCCTCCTGCTTTTGTTTTTTGTGACAAGTCTTGCTTGTAATGCAGGCTGGGCTTGAACTCATGAAGCTGAAGTGAGCTTCAAACTCAGTGATCCTCCTGCCTCAGCCTCCCGGATGCTGGGATTACAGTCATGTACGACCATGCCCAGTTTCTTACAGCCTTTGGACTCTTGTAGGCTCATATCTGTGGTGGTCTCTCCTGCCAGTGGCTGTCAAGCATGATGGATAGGCTCTTTGTATCCTTTCCAAAGGACATGGAAACAGTATGTGGAAGAAAGATGTGTGTCATCACTCAGCACCTTGGAGCTTAGGGCATAGTGGAAGCAAGAATAATCTGCAGCGACAAGTTAGGGAAATTATTCTTTTTTTTTTTTTTTTGTCTTTTTTGAGACAGGGTCTCACTGTGCAGTTCAGGCTGGCCTTAAGCTCACTTTGTAGCTCAGGCTGGTCTCGAACTCACAACAATCCTCCTGCCTCAGCCTCCCTAGTGCTGGGATTACAGGCATGCGCCACCATGCCCGGCTCAGGGAAATTATTCTTAACACTTCATTTGCTGCTGTGGACCAGGCTCTGTACATGGCATCAAGGGTAGTTTCTAAAGCATGTATTCTAAAGAGTTTGGAGCCGGGCGTGGTGGTGCATGCCTGTAATCCCAGCACTCGGGAGGCTGAGGCAGGAGGATTGTTGTGAGTTCGAGACCAGCCTGAGCTACAAAGTGAGCTTAAGGCCAGCCTGAACTGTATAGTGAGACCCTGTCTCAAAAAGCCAAAAAAAAAAAAAAAAAGAGTTTGGAGGGAACACAATTTGCAGTTCTTCAGACCTAAGTGTAACCACAAGCCATTTGGCAAAGCTAAAAAGGCATTGGCTAACTTGTAATTTTTCTTAGGTTTTTTTTGGTTGGTTGGTTGGTTTTTGTGGTACTGAGGATTGAACTGGGAAGGGTTTTCTTTATATATAACATTAATGATCATAACATGGAAGCCAGATGAGCCCTCTGGCCTATCCTGGAGATCAAGTCCTAAAGTGCTGGTTTGAGATAACCAGTATGAGTTGGTCAGCTTAGCGCTGGCGATCAAGAACTTTGACTTACGGGACAACTAGTCTGCGGAAAATGCTGCCACTGCTTGGGAGGGAGCTTCATTAGGTGGAAGTAGCTTGGCCTGCTGGGACCAGTGATCTCGCAGCGCATTCTGGGATGCCCAACTTCTGAAGGTAGCCATTGCTCCTGACTCATCGACGGACAAGACCAATGACCAATCAGAGGGTGCGCCGTGCAGGCCGTGCGGAAGCGGAAGTGAGGTTTCCGTGGAGACAACCCAGCCTGCGGAAGGCGACGGTTGTAGCTGCAGCACTTCTGGCGACCAAAGGCAAGGCCCAGGCATGGTAGTACATTCTGCACTGTGACAGCGCAGCGGCCGCTGGGTCGCCATGCGTCGGCGACCCTGATATGGGCGCCAGCGGCTCCAAAGCTCGAGGCCTTTGGCCTTTCGCCTCGGCGGCGGGGGGCGGCGTTCCGGAGACCGCGGGCGCCGAGCAAGCTTTGGTGAGGCCTCGAGGCCGAGGGGTGCCCCCCTTCGTGTTCACGCGCCGCGGGTAAGGGCGTGGATTCTGCCTCCGGGAGAACGCAGGCACCGGGCACATCGCGCCACAGGCAGCTTCCACCGCCGGACTCCTGTGTCCGAGCCAGGACGAATCCTACATCTCGGGCCCCCATCCGTGGAAGGGGTGGGGAAAGCCGCACTTTCGGCTTCTGGAGGTCTGGTTGTTCTGAAGGTCTCCCTGGTGAGGCATAGGCTTCACGCTTGTCTCTGGGCAGGCACCCACCGTGTTAAAAATAAAATAGGGCTTCCGAGATAGCTCAAGATCACTTTCCTCACCCTTATAACTCAGCCTGCAAATTGAGGATTATTCTTTCTCTCTCCTCCCCGAGTTCGTCCACGGGGAGAATAATCTTTTGTTTAGGGTTCTCCCCTTCCTCGCTGTAGTGGAGGTTGGTCTTCTAAGAATAGTGACTGGGAAGGCAGGTGGGTCACAGGATTGAGAGTGAGGCCAAGGAAAATAGATTCTGACCTGATTATGTTCTCCAGGCCTGCAGCACTGACTTAACCCCCTATGCTACAAGGACCCACACAGAAGCATCAGAATTGCCTCACTATTGGGCTGTCGGGAATATCCACTCCCTGTGGTGGAGATTTAGAAACCCAGCAGCTTTGGCTGCACCAGCCACTGGCACCGGTAACCTTCCTACGTTTAGGCCCCTGCTTATCTTGGACATCTGCTATCTCAGTTGCCAAAGGCTGGAGTAAGACCAGTGCCCAGCCCACCACCTCCCAGATGAAGGGCTGAACACTGGAATGGCTGCTATTGTGCAATTGCCCAGTAATAAATGTCTTTGATTGCCTGGATAGTGCTTTGATAACATTGATAATTAATTAGTAACACGAATTACTCCATTCGCCATTTCCTTCTCAGACCAAAAACCCCAACTGAAGAATTTTTCAGCCATGTTGTATTCTCTTTACACCAAGATAGTTCTTCTTAACTTGGGACTGGGCAAACTTTCCTGAGGTCTGTAATATTTGTTGTGACTGGGACTCCAGCCCAGTCTGTTCCCTTCTCTGTCTACACAGCTCCATGTTCTATGACGAGGATGGTGATCTGGCTCACGAATTCTATGAGGAGACGATCGTCACCAAGAATGGGCAAAAGCGGGCCAAGCTGAGGCGGGTATATAAGAATCTGATTCCTCAGGTGAGAGGCTGGGCTAACAGGGCCTACATCAAGTATGTGGAGGTAGACCTAGATGAGGTCCATAGGGGTTGGCCGGGTCGGAACAGGAATGCTTCCTAGAGCAAAACCCCTAATCTGATCCTCTGTTTCCATGGCAGGGCATTGTGAAGCTGGATCCGCCCCGCATTCATGTGGATTTCCCTGTGATCCTCTATGAGGTGTGAGCCTGGTGGGTGGCACACAAGCACCCTTGACCTAGTGAGAAACTTACAAGCTCAAGGTGTGGCTTCCATTGAGGAGCCCAGGCTGAGGCTATAACCCTGAATAAACTGTTGCCCCAGGACCTTCAGCTGTGAGCAGGGCAGTCCCTCAGCATAAATTGGATATTGGTTTGTGCGTGGAAGAGAGATGGTTGGTGGCTGGCAGAGGCTAATGGCAGAGTTACCAGCACAACTTCCCCAGCCACCCCTGCAAGAAGTGTGGCAGGGCATACGCCAGTCAGGAATCTGTGGTTCTTGGTTCCCTGCCTGGCCTGCTTTCTTCCAAGCTTGCCTAGGGCCCAGCCCTACTAGAAGCTACAGCACTTTACAAGCTAAGTCTGCCTTCTTCCAGCCCCTGGGCTTTGGGAGCTCTCCAGAAGCAGGAACTTCCTTTCCCTTACTTACTTTATCTCCCAGTCAGAGCATTTCAGCCGTTTGCTACCTCGATTCCTCCTGTATTAGACAGAGGCTGGGGATAGCCTGATTCTTCCCACCTACCTGGCATTTGTTCCCATTTTCAAATGGACAGTTTGCTGGCTGTTAATAGGAATGGGGACTGGTGTGGGTAGCTTCTCCCTTTCCCAGGGCTTGGCTCATTCCTCAGTGCAAACTAGTTATTGCCCTCTCCTCAGTTAAGAGGGTACAGGCCAGGGTCGGGACAGGCTATGGATGCCTGTGCCTAGGGGGAGTTGCCCCAAGCCACCTATTCCAACTCCCCTTGCCTTTGCACCAGCCACCCCACACCCCCAGCTTGGAAGGTCTATACTGTCCTGTAACAAGGAGCAACAAGCCAGTGCTGGTGCCAGCACTGCTATAAGAAGCCCGCCACTCTTCCCCTACAGTATCCTCACCCCTTCTGGATCAGTCAAGGGACAGTAATAGGGCCCCTTGATAGGGAAAGAGCAAAAACAAAAGGAATACTGTACTTAAAATGTGAAGATTTGTAAATAGTCCATGATGATGTTGGGGCAGAGTCTGATTTCTATATAGAAACAACTCTTTTTCTTTTAATTCCTTATTGTGCAAGCTCTGTGCTTCTAGTGTGGGAAATGGCTTGGGGATGGTGCTCCCCAGCATAGAAAGACTGTTGTTATTTGTTTAATTTCAATAAAATTATTTGTAGATCCTGTATATGAGAGTGACATCCTTTGGAACTGTGGTACCCTGTGTTTAGGCTAACATCTGGGTTTACGGACAACCTAAGCCCAGGACTAAGTGCCTCATCTCCCAATGTGAGCCAAGGGTATGTCATGCAATACCAGCCATTCCCAGCAGGTGGCTGTATATTCACACAAACCTCAAAATGAGTTGGGCACTCGCCTGTTTATTATGTTCTGTGTGGCAGCAACTCCTGGGATGCTTTGCTAGTGATTGGCCCCTCTGGCCTGGAATGTGACCCCAGATAGTTCTGTGGTTTTGTTTTTATTTTTTCTGTATTTTAGGGGAGGGTCTATAGGGTATTCAGGGTCTTACTACTAGATCGGACTCAGTGATTCTGTGTACAGCCTCCCAAGTGCTGGGATTAAAGGTATGTGCCATCATGTCCAGTTTCAATCGCAGTCTCAGAGTGCCCGGGCATGACAGGCCAGGGGATGAAAACCCTGACCCCTGTGGGCCCTGTGCCACTGAGCTATTTGGCTGGCCCCTTGGTTTTGTTTTTAATTCTTTGACAGAGGCTTGTTAGCTAGTCTAGGCTAGCCTTGAATTCCTTATGTATACAAGCTAGTCTGAAACTTGTGATTCTCCTGGCTCAGCCTCCCAAATACTGGAATTACATACCCAGTTTTAGTTTTGTTTCGGTTTTTTTGTTTTGTTTTTGTGGAACTGGGGATTGAATTTAGGCCCTTGTGCTTGTGGCCTGTTAGGGAAGTGCTTATGCTAGTGAGCCATCTCCGCGGCCCGTTTCTGTTTCGAGGCAGGGTCTTACTGTGGAGTTCAGAATAGCCTCTATCTCATGCCTTAGACTCCTGAGTGCTGGTGTTAAAGGTGTGTGCCACCACACACCCAGCCAGGCAGTCCTTAAATAGTTCTGGTCCTGACACTGCCAGCTGACCTTAAGTGAGGTCAAAGCATGGACCTCACAGACCTCAAAGGCCCACCTTAAGATAGACAATAGCTAGACATACGCCACCATGTCCCTGGCCTACTGCCAGACTAACCCAAACTCACCTGCCTTCCAGAGATCACTGAATGAGCTCAGAGGTGCTGCTCTGCTGGGTGTGGTGCTCCTGTAATCCCCGAACTTGGGAGGTTGGGGTGGAAGGATCACCTCGAATTTGAGGCCAGCCTAAACAACATAGGTGAGACCCTGTCTCAAATACCCCCCCAAAAAATACTAACAAGCAAGGCTCAGTCCCAAATACTTCTCTGCCAACTATAGACATTCTGCCTACACTTTTTTGAGACAAGGTCTCACCATGTAATTCAAACCAGCAGTGAACTCACTATGTAGTCCTGGCTAGTGTGGAACTTGGGATGAACTTCCTGTCTTAACTTCCCAAGTGCTAGGATTATAGATGTGTGCTGCCACACCTGGCTGTGCCTATAGTTGTTTCATTTTTTTATTTTTTGGCAGAATCAGGGATTGAATTCAGGCCCTTGCATTTGCCAGGCAAGCGCTTATTCCACTGAGCCATCTCCCCGGCCCCATAGGTTTAGGTTTTGGTCATCAGTTCAACTCAGGAATTCAAGAACTCAGGCTTCTAGGTGTGGGCATTTGATCTTCCAGCCTTTTTAAAAAGTTTGAACTTGTCACACTGGGAGCAAGATTGCCCTGCGTAGCCTAGGCGTAGGTTCCTATGCTATACAGCATCTTATCACACACATGCAGGCACTAGTACTGTCCCAGCCTGGGGGAACTCCCTGTACTGAGCCTCCCCCTGACCCCAAAGCTAGAAACAATAAGAGTCAGGGCAGTGCTTCCTCACTCTCTCCAGCTGGGCTGGGCTTCCTTCCTGCTGACAGCCTCAGGAAGTTCCCTGCCCTGGGATAGTCTGGCAGCCTTTGTTTTCCCAGGGGTCCAACCCTTAGAGGCCTCTGTCCTTCATGAAGTCAGCACAGTGCATCCTCCCTCACCATGTCCTGGATTCTGGTCCTCAGGGCCTGACTCCAGGATATGTATCCTCTCAGCCCCCTTGGTGCCCTTCTGTTAGGATAAGAACTCCTAGGGACCGGGAAGAGGGCTCAGGATGATTTGAGGGGAAGCAGATTTGTCTGTACCTCTGGTAGTGTCTGTTGGAATACTGCCGTGGTCTTTTCTGGAACCAGCCACATGACAAGCCCCCCCCCCCCAATAGGAATACACCTCCTTACTCCTGTTGTAAAGAGATCAGATTCTAAAATCCCACAGGAAAAAAAAAATCCCACAGTAAAGTATCTTGCAGACCCTTCTAGGCCTTGCTTGCCCCCATTCTACAGCCATACTCTTTACCACATTATATTGTCACTCTTGGGGTGCTTCCAGTCAGCTCTTAGAAGCCCAACTTTTATCTCCCTCCAAAGGGTGGGGGGATAGAAGCACCTTTAGCACCTGCTGTATGCAACCATTAGCCTCAACACCCACAAATAAGGATGGGCCCCCATCCCAAGGGAAAGTTAGGGGAAGAGGTTCCCCAGTGTTGAAGGGAGTTATGGGCATGAGGAAAGCTGACACCTGCGCACACAACCATAGCCTTCCTATTGATATAGGGGAATGAAACTCCCAACTTGAAATATGTACCTGGGATGAATCTGTGTTCTCTAAAACTGAAGAATGAATTTTAGGAACAAACAGAGGTTAAAAGCAGAATATTTGTTGGGCAAAAGAAAGCTGTCTGAAGCCGGGCGTGGTGGCGCATGCCTGTAATCCCAGCACTTGGGAGGCTGAGGCAGGAGGATTGTTGTGAGTTCAAGACCAGCCTGAGCTACAAAGTGAGCTTAAGGCCAGCCTGAACTGCATAGTGAGACCCTGTCTCAAAAAGACAAAAAAAAAAAAAAGAAGAAAAGAAAGCTGTCTGGGCCAGAGAGATGGTTCAATGGAATAAGCGTTTCCCTGGCAAGCACAAGGGCCTGAGTTCAATCCCCAGTTCCACCGAAAAAAAAAAAAAAAAAAAGAAAGAAAGAAAGAAAGAAAGAAATCTGCCGAGGGAGGAACAGAAGAGGGACCCAGGTGGGTTGCCCCCAGAAATCTGCCATTTCTAGGGACTTTTATAGAGTAAAACCATGCAGTGAGGTGGGGTGTGTGGTGGAGAACATAGGAACTCGCTTAGGTGGGCATGTGGTAGGACAAAGCTATGGTCAACAAATAAGATTACAAGCACCATTGCCCTGGTAAAATGAAATTCAGAATCAAATTGGGAAGCAGTCACATAGCAAGAGGGTATGTATATAGAACAGGAATTTATCTGGTGGTCAGCAATAGTGACTGGATTAGTGACTCCCAGGCTTCCTCAAGATGATGATCAATCCCGGATGCTTATCTTTAGGGATATAAGCATTTTTTTCTTTTCTTTTTTGGGTGGGTGCTGAACCGGGGATTAAACTCAGGCCCTTGCACTTGCCAAGGAAGCACTTATTCCACTGAGCCATTTCCCTAGCCCTTTTTTTTTTTGTCTTTTTTGAGACGGCGTCTCACTGCAGTTCAGGCTGGCCTTAAGCTCACTTTGTAGCTCAGGCTGGTCTTGAACTCACCAACAGTCCTCCTGCCTCAGCCTCCCGAGTGCTGGGATTACAGGCTTGCGCCACCACGCCCGGCTCTTTTTTTTTTTTTTTTATTTTTTAACAGTTTTTAAAACTGTTTAGTACAGGGTCTACAGGGTCTCACTACATAGATTCGACTCATAATGATCCTCCTGAGGTAAGTATTTTTCAATCTTTGATCTTTAGGTCTGGCCCACAACAGAAGCACATGTCTCTTAGTTGCAAGGTATTTCTTCCATGCTGTCTCCTTGAGGGTCTGGCCCTGTCTGACTGCCTATAATATTTCTATCTAATTCAGCTGCCTACAACAATCTGACTCCCCAAAAGACCCCTCCCTACCCCCCCCCTTTATCCTACTGGACTTGAGGATGGGCCCCAACCCCAAGGGAAAGTTAGGAGAAGAGGTTCCCCAGTGTCGATGTAATATGGGCAAGGGGGAAGCTGACACCTGAGCACATGCCCATGTGTCCACACCCTTCCTAGCACCTGGAACAGCTGGGATAGTTACTGTTCAGATGAAAGGTGGGAAAGACAGTCAGCCAACAGGGCATACCGGAAAGAAAGAGGTCAAGGCGATCTCCTGCCCCAGCCAGTTCTAGGCCCTTTCCTCTCAGAGGGGCAGCAGGAAGTAAAGAGAAAGGGCTGGGATGGGAGGCGGGAGCGAGTGGGAGGGAATGGGGCTTATCAAGTCCCGGAGGGCTGCCCAGTGGGCAGCGGCTGGCCCAAAGTAGCCGGGCTGAAGAGGTTCACCACAGGAAGGCAGGAGGCCGCCAACCTACTAGGCCGACAGACTCCCACGCAGGTGAGCAGAGCGCGGCAGGCTGTTGTGCTGGCCGCAAAGGCGCTCACTGGGGGGCACTATCTCGTCTCGTGTAGTGGCGGGTGTAGACTGGGCAGGCAGACGGGCCTTTGAAGAGTTTAGTCCCAAAGAACAAGGTGATCTAAGAAGTGAGGTCTCACGCAGGGCTTTTCCCAGGGCGCTTCCACGACTGCTTCCCACCAGAGGGCCCAGGCCATGGGAGGCAAGCCCAAAGATCCTTCAGTGGTCTTTCTGAGTTGTGGCCAGAAACTTCTAGAGTGGCATCTTCCTTGGAGTTGAGCGGGAACCCCTAGGAGTTCCCAGAGGCCGAGCAGGAGAACATCCCAGGGATTTGCGGCCCCTGTGCGGGTCGAGGAGTAAGAAGTCACCCAATTTCTCCTGTGCCGTGGAATTTCTCTGCTTCCATCCTGCCAGACAGACCGTGACCTACAGCCCGAGTTGCTAGGACGACCACGGCCTCCGCTCCCGGCCCCTTCCTACCAGCCGACTGGGGCGGGTCCTCAGACCGCAGACACCAGAAGGAGATCCAGGATTAGTAGGGGGCGGGGCACTGCTGCTCCTGAAGGCCCTGAACCTTCTAAGTCCCGGAGTCCGCACAAACAGGCCCCAGAACCGCAGCCTACTTTCAGAGATGCAGATCTAGACCGCAGCAGCCCCCAGCCGAGGCTTTGGGCCACCACAGCGCCTCCTTATGGCTCAGCCTGGAAATGCCATTCCTTGCCTCCCGGTTCCCGTTCCGTATCCTGTCCCTTTAAGGGGCTGGCTGCACCACGGAACAGGGAGGACTATACCACCGGCAGTTGTAGGGGGCATGTCTCAAGTCGACTGGCTCTCCAAGCAGAGATTCCAGCAAAAACCACCGTCCAAAAGGCCCCGGGCCTCAGCTAGGTGGACATTTTCATTGGCAGAGGACCTGGGGGCCCGTGAGCCCGCAAGGCGGCACTGGAGACAAAAAGGCGGGCACACCTTCCAGGTCGAGCCTCCCGGCCAGCCCCGAGCCCACCTCCCGGCTGAATTCTTAAAGGGCCGGAGGTCTAGGGGGCGGAGCCAGCAGAGGCGCCGAGCCGGGGTCCTGCCTGGGCGAAGGGCTGGAGCGAGCTCAGCTGGGTCCGGGATGGCCGTGTCTCGCGCGAGGTGAGGGCAGGCGGTGCAAGCCTGGAAGCTCTCTCCCCGTGAGCAGGGCTCGGAGTCCTCGAGGGCGCTCCCAGAGATGCAGCCTAGGACCCCCCACCCCCACCAGCAGGGCTCTGGCCCCACGTGCGGGGCGGGGGCGGGGTCCTGCACAAAGGCCGGGCTAGTGCTCTCCACCCCAGCGGCGAGCGCTGGACTGCCGCGCGCATTCCGGACGGCTGTGGAGGGAAGGGCAGGCAGGTCGCTGGCTCTACCTTGGGAGCTGGCTGCGCCTCTGCCGTGTCTGGTCTTCTATAACTCTGGGAAAGTGTTTTGTGTACTGTACTAAGCTCGGGCAGCCGGTAGTGGTTGCACTAGTGCCTCTCAGCTCTGCCGGGCCAGTGTTGCACAGATACCAGCCCAGCGGCCGTGTTCCTTCCAGCTTCCTAGCTTTTGTATGAATTGTGTCTGCTTTATCCAAATGCTATTGCTCCTTCAGTTCAAGGGTTCTTCATGGGCTACGGACCCCTTGGCATTACTGGGATATGTAGCTTAATTCATCCAATTGTTAGAAGGGTCTCAAACCTAACAAATTCTTGAGCAGCCGCAGGCTACCTGCTCCAAGAAGGAGTCCTGTCCTCTAGTAGTGACTCGCCAGGTTGCCTTGCCCTTCTTTCTTTTTTTTTTTTTTTTTACCAGGGATACAACTCGGGACTTTATGCCTGCCAGGCAGGGGCTTAAGCCGCTAAGCTGTCTCCTCATCCCTTGCCCGCCTTTTGTGGTCTTGCAAACCTGTAGAGCCATGTGGACTGAACAGGCATGGGCACAGTGCCCTTCACACCTGGGCTTTTAGAACATAGAAGGGCTTCAGATTCTCGTAACTGACTTATTTTCTCCCATCCTTCCTTCAGTTCCTGAGCTGGTGCTGCATTTCCTGCAGTTCCCAGCATGCCGGCAGGCCTAGGCCCCACCGTCACACTGGCCCTGGTGCTGACAGTGGCATGGGCCATGGATCTGAAGCCCACAGTGCCACCCATCTTCACAGGCCGGCCCTTTGTGGTAGCCTGGGATGTACCCACGCAGGACTGTGGCCCACGCCACAAGGTACCACTGGACCTGAGGGCTTTTGATGTGGAGGCTTCACCCAATGAAGGGTTTGTGAACCAGAGTATCACCATTTTCTATTATGACCGGCTAGGCCTGTACCCACACTTCAATTCAGCTGGGATGTCTGTACATGGTGGTGTGCCACAGAACGGCAGCCTCCAGGAACACCTGGGCATGCTGAAGAAACCTGTAGAGCACTACATTCGCACTCGGGAGCCCGCAGGACTGGCCGTCATCGATTGGGAGCACTGGCGGCCTGTGTGGGTGCGCAACTGGCAGGACAAAGATGTGTATCGCCAGTGGTCTCGCCAGCTGGTGGCAAGCCGTCACCCTAACTGGCCAAAAGACCGGATAGTCAAACAGGCACAATATGAATTTGAGTTTGCTGCGCGGCAGTTCATGCTGAAGACACTACACTACGTCAAGTCAGTCAGACCTCAGCACCTGTGGGGCTTCTACCTCTTTCCTGACTGCTACAATCATGATTACGTACAAAACTGGGAGAGCTACACAGGCCGCTGCCCTGATGTTGAGGTGGCTCGCAACGACCAGCTGGCCTGGCTGTGGGCCGAGAGCACGGCCCTCTTTCCCTCTGTCTACCTAGATGAGACACTGGCTTCCTCTGCTCATGGCCGAAACTTTGTCAGCTTCCGTGTTCAGGAGGCCCTCCGTGTAGCTCAAAGCCATCATGCCAATCATGCACTCCCTGTCTATGTCTTCACACGACCCACCTATACCCATACCAGCAGGCTCACAGGGCTTAGTGAGGTATGTGCCTCCCAGGGTCGTGCCTTCCTCCTTCCTGGGGAATAACATATATTTGGGTTATCCACATCCATGGAGTTCACTGGCTACTCCATCTGTCTTCAGATTATCTTCTTTGTAATCTTGTGAAAGGGTGACATCAGTATTCACACTTTGTAGATACAGTTGAGGCACAGAGATGACAAGAAGTCTGCCCAAAGCTCCAGTATATCCGGAACAGCGCAGAGACTTGGACCCAGACATTGTGACTTTGGAGTCCCTCCTGGTAGATCAATATGCCATGGTCTTATGTGTGCCCTGGCTTTGGTGATGGAGGCCCAATGTGGGTTAGAAGTGGGCTTATTTAAGGAGAAATCAAGATAGGCAGAGCCTCCACTTAGAGGCATATAGGGAGTGCTGCAGGGGGTCAGCAGGTCAGAACAAGCCTGTCCACCCTTTCCTCTTTCACCCTGTGGTCCCAGTTTTCTCCAGTGACAGTCCCCTTCCCACACAGATGGACCTCGTTTCTACCATCGGTGAGAGTGCAGCCCTTGGTGCCGCTGGTGTCATCCTCTGGGGCAACTCCTCAAGTATGGTAAGTGAGACCCACCCAGACGGTCAGAACTGAGTCTACAAGGACAGGCAGAGCATTTGAACTTTTGCTCCCAAACTCCTCAGGTGTATAGACCTCGTCTGGCTTCTTTTTCAGACTCTCACCCAAGGTGTTGACCCTGATTTCAATAGAGGAGGGCACGCCTGTGCTCTCCCAAGGAAGAGGAAATGCTGTCCTTGACAGCTGTTCAGTTCCACCCTTCTCTGTCTGCGCGCAGCTAAGCTCTACTCTGTCCCCATCCACTTCTCAGCAGGAAGAGAGAGTGAGAGCTCAGGGACACTTGTGTGTGTGTGTGTGTGTGTGTACACAATATGTGTGCTGTTAAAAAATAAATACAGTACTTGATGAAGTGGTACATGCCTAGAATCCTAGCTCTCAGGAAGTTAAGGCAAGAAGGCTGCCACTAGTTTGAGGACCCAGACTATATAGTGAGTTAAAGGCCATCCTGAACTATATAGTGCAAGACCCTGTCTCCAAAAACAAAACCAAAAATAAATAAAAATGGCACAGTTGGGCAAAGGGTATAGCTCAGTGGCAGAATGCTTACCAAGCATACACAGTGTGGACAGTTTCTGTCTGGGCCTCTGGGCTGAGGCAGCTGACCCTGACCTGTTCTCTCACCTCTCTTCCCAGGAGACTTGCCAGTACCTCCAGAATTACCTGACTGATCTGCTGGTTCCCTACGTAGTGAATGTGTCCTGGGCCACCCAGTATTGTAGCTGGGCCCAGTGCCATGGCCACGGGCGCTGTGTGCGCCGCAATCCCACCTCTAATACCTTCCTGCACCTCAACACCAGCAGCTTCCGCCTGGTACCCGGAAGGGCGCCTGATGAGCCTCAGCTGCGACCTGAGGGAGAACTCAGCCGAGCTGACCTCAACTACCTGAGGATGCACTTTCGCTGCCAGTGCTACTTGGGCTGGGGTGGTGAGCAGTGCCAGGACTATGGGCGTGCAGCTGGAGGTGCCAGTGGGGGCTGGGCGGGGCCCTACCTCACCATCCTCCTGGCTCTGGAAACCATAGCCCTTCCCTGGTCCTTGTAGTGGTCTCCTTCCTGGCTACCAAGCCAGTTGGCCTCTGCTACAAGGCTCTCCAGGGCATGAAGGAGCCTGCAGGGGTAAGACAAACTAGAAACTGGAGGGGGCAGAGCCCCCAGGATGCCCAGAAGGACATCCATACCACCTGTCACACCCCTGTTCTAAGGGGGAGGGGAAATCCCTAGAGGCCCTTTCTCTCCCTAGCAAAGGGAGGATATCGTTGGGCTGGGGAGGGCCTGACCGTACTCCCTTACCCCTGGATAGTTTATTATTATTATTATTATTTTGGGGTCTCTTTTGTAAATTAAATATAAAACAACTGTTTCAGTGCTTGGTCTTCTGCTTCTGAGCCAAGGCATGTGAAAAAGAACTCAGGGTCTTAAGATGGAGCTCAGATCTCTGTGAAAACCTTTCTTCTGGGAACTTCTCCACTCAGGCAGCAAAGCTGCCCATTCTGCAGCTGTCCTGCTGGAGCAGGGGCCACTCCTCCCATATACCAAACACCTCATTTCTCAATTGCTGGAAGTAGAGTTGGATCTAGTTTTATGAGAGGCAGAGCTCCTTGTGTTTCTGCCCTCCTGCACCCAGCTTGGCAGCCTATCCCCTCATCTGGAGAACAGGAAGTAGCTGTTTCATCTTCCCTATTATGCCCATTGACAAAGGCATTTCTGCTCCGTGGCCCCAATAGTGGTGGCTTCCTGCCACACACACACACACACCTATCCCCAATTTTTGAGTCCAGGAGGGAGGGAGTCTAGGAGGGAGGCTGGTAGGGTCTCAGGCATTGTCACACTCACTATAGAGATGACAGTGGCACTGACGGGAGGCATCCTGAGCCTGAGAGCAAGGACATCCTCAGGTCAGCTTTGAGTGTTCCCTAGCACGTGGAGTGCCCGTGTGTTGCTCAAACAGGTCCACCTTCAGATTTACTGATTCTGGGGAGATAAGCCACAGAAGGACTGTGATTCAGTGGTAGGGCATGTGCCTACAATCCAAGCACGAAAGGATTGCAAGTTTGAGCCCAGCCTAGACTATTCAGCAACTTAATTGTAATCTCAGCAATCAGGCTAAAGAAGGAAGATTGCTACAAATTTGAGGCCAGCCTGGACTATATAGTGAGCTCAAGGCCAGTCTAAACTGCATGGCAAGATTTGTCTCAAATGATTTTTTTAAAAAAAGCACTTAAATGGCTGGAGATATAGATAAATGAAAAGGCATCCTGGGTTCAGTCCCCAGCACTGCCAGAAAAGACAGGAAGGAAGAAAGGGGAGGGAGGGAAGGAGTGCTGAGGGCATTGAAGAATGGCCTAGGGGAAGTGTCCTCTGCTGCTTTCTACAATGAGATCTAAAAGGAGGAGGCGGCTTGATGCCAGAGAACAAACTATAATCAAAGGCTGGAGGAAGTCAGAATACAGCTGCAGCAGGGAGTTCTGGTTGCTAGGGTGTGGCTTGGGATCAGTTGTGGGCAGAGGCCAGGGGCAGCCCTGGGGCTGAATGCCTGACCGTCTGTCTTCTTCATTCAGTAGGGAGCACATACCTGGGCCAGGCCTGGGCTGGGTGCTGGAGAGGAGTACTGGAAACACCAACAAAACCCCTGTGCTCCTTGGAATGATAGAGATAGGTGTACACTAGGTGAGGAGGAGGTTCAGGTAAGAGGATGCTGAGTTACCAGAGGTCAACCTGAGTTACCTATAACTACCTAGGTGGTTCTTCAGTCTGAACTAGCAAGACCCAGTCATAAAAAAAGGATGCGTCACAGGGTAAACAGGCCTCTTCAAATCCAGGCAAACACAGATTGTGAAGACATCCTTCCCGCAGAAAATAGAAGTGGCTGAGTGGCAGCACCAGAAGTCATGAAAATTCATATGGTGAAGGAGGTGTGCATGGAATGAAGTGGTGTGGTTGCAGCTGCTCATGGGAGTGATGGAGAAAGGCCAGGCTGGAGAGAAATGATATGGTATGATGGTCAATGCCTGTAATCCTGGCACTCAGGAGGCTGAGGCAAGAGGATCACCAGATCATGGTGAGTTGAAGACTAGCCTGAGCTACATAATGAGACCTGCCTCAAAAAAGGGGGGGGGGCGTCAGGGAGATGGCTCAGTAGAATAAGCACTTCCCTAGCAAGCGCAAGGGTCTGAGTTCAATCCCAGGGTCCACAAAAAAAGAAAAGAAGTTAAGGGCCAGCCTGACAGCTCAGCAGACTAAAGCCCTTGCTTAGGCAGAATGCAGGGGCTGGGGTTAGATCCTGGGTGTGCTGAGCTGGCCCCACCCACAGGGCACACTGAGCCAGCAATTGAGACTGGTCATGGTGGCGCACGCCTATAATCCCAGCACTTGGGAGGCTAAAAACAGGAGAATCACTATGAGTCTGACCTATGTAATGAAACCCTATGGCCAGGAAAATAGCTCAGTGGCATAAGTGCCTGCCAGGTAAATGCAAGGTCCTGAGTTTGATCGCCTGTACAAAAAACAAAACACAGGCTGGGGAGATGGCTCAGTGGAATAAGCACTTCCATGGCAAGCACAAGGGTCTGAGTTCAATCCCTGGTTCTACCACAAAAAAAAAAAAAAAAAAAAAACTCTAAAAGACATTAAAAAAAACAAAAAACCAAGAAAGGCAGGGCGTGGTGGTGCATGCCTGTAATCCCAGCACTTGGAGGCTGAGGCAGGAGGATTGTTGAGTTCAAGACCAGCCTGAGCTGCATAGCGAGACCCTGTCTCAAAAAGACATTAAAAAAAAAAAAAAAAACCCACAAAAATAAAGCCATGAGATGAAGTTCAGAAAAGGAAGAGCAAGGAAGGAAATGTGACCTATTTTTCCTCACATCTGTGACTTCCCACTTTTTTTTTTTAATGTATTTGATTGTTACAGGGTTTCACTATGAAGCTCAAACTAATCGTGATCCTGTTTTCAGTGATCTCCCCAGTGCTGGGATTACAGACATGTGTCACTACGCCCACCTGGACTATTTGGCTGGCTCAGCCTGCCCTGGCGGTGGGGCTGATGAGGGTGTGGAGCTGGGGATCAAACTATTGTCCCTGCACTTGCCTAAGTAGGAGCTTTAATATACTGAGCTATCTCGCCAGCCCTTTCTCTTCTTTTTCTTTTCTTTTTATCTGTTTCTTTTTGTGGTACCAGGGATTGAATTCAGGACCTTCTATTTGCCAGGCAAGGACTTACTCCACTGTTATCTCTCCAGCCCATTATTTATTTATTATTTTTTATTTATTTTATTTTATTTTATTGGCAGAACTGGGGATTGAACTCAGGCCCTTGCACTTGCCAGGCAAGCGCTTATTCTACTGAGCTATCTCCCACCCACCCCCTTTTTTTTTGAGATAAGGTCTCACTATGTAACTCAGGCTAGCCTAGAATTTATGGTGATCCTCCTGCCTCAGTCTCCTGAGTGCTGGGGTTATAAGTATGTGCCACAGCCGGGCGTGGTGGCGCATGCCTGTAATCCCAGCACTCGGGAGGCTGAGGCAGGAGGATTGTTGTGAGTTCGAGACCAGCCTGAGCTACAAAGTGAGCTTAAGGCCAGCCTGAACTGCATAGTGAGACCCTGTCTCAAAAAAAAAAAAAAAAAAAAAAAAAAAAAAAAAAAAAAAAAAAAAAAAAAAAAAAAAAAAAA
>PVKA01002410.1:23808-125569 GCA_004027165.1 Ctenomys sociabilis | reverse complement strand
TAGTGTATGTCTCTTATCAGTAAATTAAGAGTGTAGCTGTTTGTGTATCTTATTTTTTATACCTGAATTACATCAAAGATTCAATAATTAATACTGTCTACCTTGTTATTTTCCTAGTGGTTGACCATAGTACTAGAAGCCGACATAATATCTTGTCCACCCACCATTAGTGCAAATCTTGCCTCTCATAGAATTATGTAAGAATGATAAGTTTGAAGCATTTATACTGAAGTGAATGCCACTTGAACATATATTCATAAGTGAAATAAACCAGGCACACATGTGTAAATATCGTATAGTCTTGCTAGTTTAAGAAGCGAAAAGCAGAAATACAAATGGAAACACACAACAACAACTAAAAACAATTGAGTCAGGTAAGGCAAAGTGAATGGCTTATGCTGCAGGATACTAATCAGCTTTTCTTCTGAATGGTTAACAACCTAAGCTCACAGATCAAAATTGAAGAAACAAGAGCCACAAGGCCAGCCAACATTTTGGTCCTAGCCTTTCAAGGTCAGCAAAGACTCAGGACATAGGAGAACCTGTACTGCAACATCATGAAACTCAGTTGAGCTCCAAATTTTCTGAACTAGGAGATTATGGAGCCACAGAGGAAGGAGATTGAATTTCTATAGTGTGCCTGGGGAGAGTCACATGGAGAGAAAACTTTCTTTCAGGCTCCCACAGAGATCAAACTGGTCAAGCATTGTCCATGACTCATCCACATGGATGACACAAAGGATCTACAGAATAAGGTACAGGACTACAAGATAAACTCTGAAGGCACTTCACTGACCACATAAGAAACAAAAAGCACATGTGTTGGTATACAGGTCTCGCTCTATCTAGGTCATAACCATCCAGCAGAAAAGTATAAAAATGAAGTATACACCACGGGGCCATAATAATAAGTTGATCTGTAAATGCCTATGGTTGACAACTTCTTCGGATGACTCACTATTGTTGTGGAATGCTGGACTGTGTTGGATTGTGTCGTCGAGTTCATGAATCTAAGTTAGTTGAATGACAATGGAGTGCCCATCTTTGACAGGTGTAGACAAAGGAAGGGGTATAGAAAGGAAGAATCATGATGTGTGTGTATGGACAGTACAGTTGGGATAAATAACGCTGACTTTTCTCAGTGATGGTTTTGATTGTTTACTGAGTTGAGCTATGTCTTCTTCCTTTGCATGTATCCTGTGTGTTGTTGTAAGCTGGACATTGAAGCAAATATGATAGCTGTAAATCAATCTTCCTTTCCTCATAAGATTTGCTATTTTTCATTGTTGTCTTTAAAAAAATATGGTGATTTTCTTGAACTAATTCTCTGGAGCCTATATTCTTTATTATTTATGTCCACTGAAGAGTCTGCTTGATTAAATTAGTGGGCAAATAATGATTGCACATAGATTTCTTTTAATATCTGGAAGCAGTGACTTTCAGACTCTGCCAGGTTTCTGCTTATGCAGGCAATCAGATTGCAACTTTTCCTTACCCTTTACTTTCAGCTTGCCTAGTGTATCAAGGTTGGTCAGAGGGGAAAATTCTTGGCTTTGGAGATTATTTTCTGACTATATGCACAGCTTATGGCATGCATACCATCCTACACATGGATGTAGACCAAAGTAACTATTATATTACTCTTATTTTCTTCATGTTTTAAGGCTACTACTTAGCTAGAAAGTAGGTTCTCACAAATTAAAATATCAAGAGGTCTCCTGTTATTAATAGCATTTATCCATTTTATTGAGCAAATGCTCTCTGTGTTGCTATAACCTTTCAATAATAAATTATGAGATATGCGGAGAAAGCAAAGTATGGTCCATCTATAGGAAAATAAACAATGAAAAGAAAATGTCATTTGGGCCAGGGAGATAGATAGCTCAGTAGAATAAGCGCTTGCCTGCAAGCGCAAGATCCTGAGTTCAATCCCCAGTACTGAAGGAAAAAAAAAGAAAGAAAAGGAAATATCTTTGAAAAGGTCTGTACCTTGGATATACTAAACTAATATTTATTTCAATCTTTTATTTTTATTTGTTTGGTCTTCATATTTATTTCATTGGAAAGTAATTTGTTTCTGGCTATTGTTTTGTTGTTATAACTAGGGCTATTTTGTTCAACATAATGTCTTTGAGAGTCATTCATTTTGTTTTTAAGTAGCTCATTTTTGTTTTGAAAATGATACCTTACTGGTTGTTGGTGTGTAAATTTTTAGTTGTTGTATTTATAAGAAATCACTTTCACTTGTGCCTTTATCTGATAGTTTTTCAGTTGATCTTACTTTCCTTTCAAATGTATGTTCACATAATCAATTTATAGTGATATTGTAATCTCCCTTGTATCATTTATAATCCTCATTCTTTTTTCTTTTTGATAACTGGCTATTCAACCTGATCTTTTCCTTATTGCACTGAATCTGGCTTCATATTCTACTATGAGTTATGATGTTCGGTGCAGGTTTTCATGTGGGGGGTTAGCAAAATTTTCATCTATTTTTGTTTCTTGTTTAGAAATGAATATTGAATTTTATTGATATTATTTCTGAATGTTTGTTGAGAAAACCATATTGATTGTTGTGTTAGTCTACTTTATTTACTTTTTTTTGATATGGAGTGTTATTATGACACTTAGGCTGGTCATGTAGTTGTGAATTTATATGGTCCTCTCACAACAGTCTTTCTAGTAGCTGGAAATGCAAGGGTAAGCCACCAAGCCTGCCTCATTGCTTTTTAAAAAAATTTTATATTTTTATTTTTAGGGAAAGGTCTACAGGGTGTTCAGGTTCTCTCTACTGGATCAAACTTGTAGTGATCCACCTGTTTACAGCTTCCCAAGAGCTGAGATTACAGGCCTGCACCACCATGCCCAGTCTCAGTTGCTGTCTCATTGGGTCCCCGCGGCAGGGCCAACACTGCAGGCCCTGGGATCGAACCCCTGGGACCTATTCCTGCCTTGTAGGTGTTTTAATCCACTGAGCTATTTAGCTGGCTCTGCCTCATTAATTTTTAATCTCAAAAATTTGTGATGAATTATTGCAGTAGTCTGGTTAAAATATAGCCTATCTAGATAATTGTCTTGATTTCCTTTGCAGATATTTTATTTGAGATTTGTATATTTAGGCTCACAATAAATGCAAGCTATAGGTTATCTTTGGCATTTTAATTATATGAGAAATTTGAAAACATACTTTTATTATAAGGTATTTCAAATGAAAAACAAGCAGTCAGATTTTTCAAAATTTAATATTTTATGCTGGACATCATGGCATATGTTTGTATTCCTGGTACTTGGGAGGATGAAGCAGAAAGACTGCTGTGAATTAGTGGCCAGCCGAGGCTACTTAGCAAATTCAAGATCATTTTGAACTATATAGAGAAACCGTTCCTCAACCCACTCTCAAATTTAACATTTTATCACACTCATTTCTGATTCCTTAAGTAAGTAGAAAGTTACAAATCAAATAGATGCCTCCTTTGTACTACTTCCCAATAATTTATTTATTTAATGAAATCTGAATGATAAAGCATACTGAGGAGATGTGAGTGGTACCCTTAACTGATATTTATCACACTTGTGTTTGTATACTTTAATGAGACATTTATAAACACAGAATTATTGATGTAGTTTCACATTTAGTGTCTAGTTATTAGTATTATCGTGAGTGAAGTCCCTAATGCTATGTGGTTTGGCTTGAAGTTTCTGACTATGATAGTAGGTATGTGTACTTCTCTTGTCAGTTCTCTTAATTTTTGTTTTACACTTTGTTCGTGCTTACTGTTACATCCTCAGAGTTACTTAATCTTTTTATTATTAGGAAATAAGTCTCTTTTTCTTGCTACTGTCCCTTGTTTTGAAGTCAGTTATATCTGATCTGTAATGTTATGACTGCCCTGGCATCATTGTCCTTTCAATGACGAGGAATTTTTTCACTGTGTCCTTGATGAAGTATTGAACTTTGATTTCTGAAAGACATTCTTGCTGAATAAAATATTTTTTGTATATTGGTACACACCTGTAATCTCAGGACTTGGTGAGGCTGAGAACAGGAGAATCACACGACTTCAGTCTGACCTGCATGGTGAGACCTTGTACCAAATACATAAAAAATAAAAACTAAAATAAAAGATTTTGTATAAACAATTATTCTTCTGTATAGCCCCTTGAATGTAGCTTCTTTGTCTTCTGTCTTGCATAGTTCTAATAAGAAATCTGTTGTATTGGCCTACTGTATTTAGTCTTTCATAATTCTTTGTTTCTTTGGATACTTCTGACAGTTTTCTTTAGTTTAGACTTTTACTATTTTGTTTTTACTGTATTTGGTAGAGTTTTTGTGTACTTTTTCTTAGAGTTTACTAAGCTTTTTATATCAGGGAGTTTAGAATATTCATGAAAATTGGAAGTTTTGGCAAGTTTTGTGGAAATACTTTCTAGCCATAACCACCCTCTTTCTGAAACTCCAGTTATGTATGTGTTAGACTAAGTATTTTTTCATTTTATTTCAATTTTCTGTATTTTATTTTGCCTGGTTTCTACATTATCTTCTTTCCTGTTTTCTCTGTCATTGAGGATGATCAGTGAAGTTTTCTTTTTTAATTTTGATATGACTATATTTATTTTTTAATTAAGTTTATTGGTACAATTTAGATGTGCGTGGTTGCATTCATCAGAGGGAATTTGTGCCTGTGTATGATACACCTTGAATCTTATTTTCCCTATTCTCCTCTCTTCCCTTCAATCTCTCTTCCCTTTGTTTACAAAAGCTTTTTAAAATTTTATCCTTATTTTTTATTTTATTTTCCTTTCTTCCTCACCCCCTCCACCCAGTGCCCCTTCCCATTTGAGTAATTTCTTTCTACTTCACAATGTCCATTATATATTTGGTCCTTATTTACACTCTTGGTTTCTCACAGTAGAGAAACAATGTGATATTTACACATGTATATCCAATTTATTTCTCTTAAGAGTATGTTTTCAATGTGTATCCAATTATCTGGAAACATCTTAAGTTTATCCTTATGGCTCAGTAGTACTTCATTATATAAAAATACAACTTCTTTATCCACTTATTAGTTGATGGTCGTTTGGACTATTGTAAATGCTACAAACTGAAGAATACCAATGGGAAGAATCCACCAGGCAAGACAAGATTTAGCCATTACAAACTGTGCCACTGTAAACATGAGTGTGTATGTATTGCTGTGTTATGATGCTTTTAATTCTTTTGTGAATATACCAAAGGAGGAAATAGCTGTGAGGAATAGAACCTCTAATTTTAATAGGTATCTCCACACTGATTTCTTATAGTAGTTGGAGCAGTCTACACTCCCACCAAAAGGGGAGAAAGGGTCCTTTTTCTCCTCAGCCTCTCCAGCTTTTCTTTTGGATTTCATGTTAATAGCTATTCTTTCTAGAGTGATGGAATCTCAAGGTTGTTTTATTTTGAATCTCTTGAATAACCAGCAATGTTGAACATTTTTCATATATTTATTTGGTATTTGTATTCCTCTATCTGATAAGTGTGTATTCATCTTAGATGGTCAATTTTAGATCAGGTGTTTAAGTTTGGGAATAGTCTGATTTTTAAAAATTGTTTGTATGTTCTAGATAATAGTTCTTTATCTGAAGAACAACTGGCATTTTTTTTTCTCACTCTATGGGTTGTCTGTTCACTGCATTGATAATTTATTTTGCTATACAGAAGATTTTTAATAGGATGAAATTTTAATTCTTGATTCTTTGTAGTATTTCCCATGCAACAGAGGCTTTGTTCATAGTCTTTACCTAAGACTATCACATTTTACCAGTATCCTCAAGACTTTTATCTATGATCTCTCTTGGCATATGGTATATTTATGTTTTAATATTTAGATCTTTGATAGTTTAGTGCATGGTGATAGAATGGGTATAAGTTTAGTCTTTGGCAATGAACCAAGGCATATAATAATCAGGATTGTAGAAATTCAGCACAAAAAAAAGTATTAAAGGCTGTTAGTGAAATGAAACAAATCACCTGTGAGGCAAAGCCCATCAGAATTCTAGAAGAATTCTCAATGCAAAGCCTTGCATTGAGGTTGGAGTGCAGTATTTCAAGTCCTGAAAGTTATCAAACTCCAACCCAAGTTGATGTAGCCCACAAAATTATTATTCATAATTGACAGAGAAATAAGATATTTCCATGCCTGAGAACAACTGAAGAAGTTTGTGGCCACCAAAACCACTCTCAGGAAGGTCATTAAGGATATTTTAGAAAGAGTTAGAGAATACTAGAATCCCAAGGACATCAATGGAAAGAATCCATCAGGCAAGACAAGCAGTTAAACAGAAGGGAAAGACATGGAGACAATGATAGGGAAATTATATGACAAGGATAAGTCAAAGTATACCAGTTATAACCATCAATGTAAATCATCTTAATTCACCAAGGAAACATGCAGGCAGAATAGACCAAGAAACAAGATCAAACAATATGCTGCATACAAGGAAAACATTTAACTCAAAAAGAAACTAATACAGAAAGTCAAAGGATGGAAAATAATATTGTATGCAAAAAGAACCCAGAACAAAGAGCAAGGATAGCTGTTGTATTTGCAGACAAAGTGAACTTCAAGCCAACAGACAAAGTCACTATGTACTTTATAAGCACCAACACAGTTGTCATGGGGACCTTAATACCGCACTGTCACAAATAGATCAATTAGACACAAAGTCAACAAAGAAATATCAGACCTGAACCAAACCTGTGAACAAATGGACTTAGTATATATGTCTACAGACTGTTGTCCCCACAACAACATTCTTTTGAGCTATGCGTGGGTCTTTCTCCAAAATAGACTGTATATTACTTCACAGAGCATGCTAAAGTAAATACAAAAGGACTGAAATTATTCTACGCATACTCCCAGACCATAGTGCAATGAAATTGGAAATCATGGGAAAAAAACACACAAAAATTTCATAAACATGTGGAAATTAAATGACATTCTCCTGAATGATCAGTGGTCAGAGATGAAATTATGCAGTCTTTATAAACAATAATGCCAGTCCAACATACCAGAACTTGTGGGACAGGATGAAAGCAGTCCTATGAAGGAAATTTGTAGTGGTGAATACCCTTATCAGGAAAGCAGAGTGAGTTCAAATAAACAATGGTGAACCTTAAACTAGAAAAAGAAGAGCAAGTCAAGCCCAGAACTTATATGAGGTATGATACTATAAAGATCGGAGCAGAAAGTAATGCCATGCAGACAAAGTTAACAAT
Organism: Ctenomys sociabilis; assembly: GCA_004027165.1. Taxonomy (NCBI): domain Eukaryota; kingdom Metazoa; phylum Chordata; class Mammalia; order Rodentia; family Ctenomyidae; genus Ctenomys; species Ctenomys sociabilis. Next base: position 118,311 of record PVKA01002410.1, on the reverse strand, counting down.
ATAGAGTCAGTAAATCAAATAATTGTTTTTTGTAAGATTAAACAAAATGAGCAAACCTTTATCCTACCTTAAGAAAAAAGGAAAGAAAAAATGCAACTCGATGAAATTAGGAGTGAAAAGGGTGAATTGACAATGGGTCCCGCAGAAATCTGGAAAAGCATGTGCAGTGACTTTACGAACATGTATTCTAATAAGATAGAAAATGCAGAAGAAATGGACAGATTCCTATGAATTAACAAAGCTGAATCAGTAATATATAAACATTCTATGTAACCCAATATCAGTAAAGCTTCAGTAAAGCTGAAGATACAATGAAAAACCAAGCCAACAAAAGAAAGTCCAGGCCCTGATGGATTCACTGCTGAATTGTACATGGGATTTAGTGAAGACCTAATGTCACTACTAGTAAAACATTTAAATGAAATTTAAATGTTATTAATGCTCCCTAATTCATTCCTGAAAATAAGCATTATTACCCTGACACCAAAACCAGAGAAGAACCTAGTGAAGAAGGAGGCCAATTTCCCTATTGAACAAGGAAGAAAAAAAATTCTCAGTGTGATCCTGACAAACAGAATGCTTCAAATCATCAAGAAGATTATACATCATGACCTAGTAGGATTTATGCCAGGGATTCAAGGACGGTTCAACATATACTGATCAATAAATGTAATATGCCATATTAGCAGAGTAAGGACAAAAATCACATGACCATCTCAGTAGGTGTAGAAAAGTAATTTGTTACAATCCAACATCCATTCATGTTAAAAACTGTAAAGAAAATTGAAATGGATGATCTCTGTCTCAATCTGATAAAAGCCATCTATGAGAAACTTAACAGCCTTTACCAAACTAAATGGTCAACAGCTGGAAGCTTTCCCTCTAAAATGAGTAACAGGACAAGGGTTTTCACTATGACTGTTCCTGTTCAGTGTAGTTCTGGAAACATTTGCTAGAGAAAGTAGATAAGAGAAAATAACTAACTCAAGAAAGGAAGAAGTTAAATAATCATTATCTTCAAATGAATCGGTAGTCTACATAGAAGACCCCAATCAGTGAAGCTTTTATTTAAAATAATATATGATTTGCTTATACATATCTGCTTGATTCAGTTTATTAATTTTATATTTGATCCTCAGTATGCATTTTTATTTCACTTTGCACATTTATATCATTTATAACATTTACATGTTATAATGTAAACATTTACATTAGAACTTAATGTCCTTACATCCTAGTTACAATATCTTTGTCATTACTGGGTGATGAAAATTTCTATGTATAACTAGTAATTTTGTATTCTAGACATTGCAAATTTTGCACTTTAAAAATTAATGTTCATTCTAAAAGGTAACTTACTACAAATGTGTGGTCCTTCATGAATTTATAATGAATGTACTATGCATTCAGCATATCTGGCAAGAGATCTAATGATTCCTTTGTATGAGCCTTGTATGCGCTCTGAGAATAGTGGCTTAAATCTTCTTCATAAGTATCTCTTCAAATGGTCTCCACTTAAATATGAAGGCTTCGAGTATACTTCTAAGCAAAATAAACCAGACCCATATGTGCAAATATCGTATAGTCTCCCTAGTATAACTCAAAAGAAGAACTGAAAATAGAAAAGTATAATGTAATTAAAAGGAAGGCAAGATTGGGCAATGAGGAGAGGGCAAAGAGAAACGTTGAGAAACATGACAGAGGCAAGACCATTCACTTATACATACTAGATGAGTAAGATAATGATCCTGAGAAACATCAGGTGATTTTTGAAACTAGCAGTGAAGTGGTAAGATTCTCACCCCAACTAACTATATATGCTGGTACCTGTGAACCAAGCAACTACACTGAATTTAACAAAGTGTAATAGAAGGGTCACACTCCTATTTTTTAAATTTTTTTTTCTTCTTCATATTCTGTATGGACTTAGAGTTAGTGTCTCAATATTTGATGGAAAATACATGTTTCATGTTATGCCTATGATGTCTGACATTTAGACTAATATTGTGGGTAAACTGACCTGCATATGCTGCAAGGTAATAATAAACTTCTCTTCAGGAGGGTTAACAACCTAAGTTTGCAGATTAAAAATTGGAGAAAAATGCTGCAAGGTCAGCCAACATTGAGGCCCTGACCTTTCAAGGTCAGTGAATACTCAGAACATAGGAGAACCACTACTGTAATATCATGTAACTCAGTAGTGCCTCAAATTTTCTGATCAAGGAGATTATGGGGCCACAGAGGAATGCGATTGATGATGTATAGTGTGCCTGAGGACAGTCACATGGAGAGAAAACTTTCTCCCAGGCTTCCAGAGAGGGCAAATTGGCCAAGCAATGGCCATGACTCATTCACAAGGCTGACATGACAAGAGATCTACAAAAAGCAGTACAGGGTTACAGGATAAACCCTGAGGGTATCTGATTGACCTTATCTGACACAAAAGTTACATTTTTTGTTATATAGGTCTTGCTTTAACTTGGTCTTAACCATCCAGCAGAAAAGTATAAAAATGGAGGTATATAAAGTAAAGTCATATTAATATAATGAGCTGTGAATGGCTCAAGTCAACAATTTCTGTGGATAACCCATTTCTATTGTGGATTGCTGATCTGTGTTGGATTGCTTCATTAAAAATAATATATGTATATATATTATTAGCCATCCATGTTGTAAAAATCTGTAACATATGTATCGTTGTATGTTACCGTGTTTATGTCATTTGTTCTCTTTGTTTTTGCTTCTATTTTTCACTCTTCAAGTAAAAATACAAATACATAATTAAAATTAAAAAAAAAAAAAACAACAAAAGGGGCCGGGAAGATGGTTCAGTGGATTAAGCGCTTCCCTGGCAAGCACAAGGGCCTGATTTCGATCTCCAGTTCTGCAAAAAAAAATAAAAAATAAAAAAAATAAAGGAAGCAACAAACAGAATTGTCTCTACTCAGAAAAGACCTGAAGTCTGACATTGCAGTGTGCACTCACAACTTGGCAGGTGGCAGGATTGCCCTTCCTCAAGCTCACCATATTTCTCGCATGATGGTGACGACTAAACTCCCAGGAACCACTGATGTGGCTCTAGAAGGGCACCAGAGATTAAAAGAAAAAGATGTGAAAACAGCAGTGGGAAAGGACCAAGATTTTCCATAGCACTCCATATAATTCTCATTAGACTCCTTATAGGTTTTTAATTTTTTTTCTTTTATATATTTATCATTTTTAAACAAGTTTTACATTTAAAATCCAATGATATTAAATGTGTATCATTAAAAAAAGCGGGTTGCTGAAGATGGCTCAATGGAATAAGCGCTTCTCTGGCAAGTACAAGGCCCTGAGTTCAATCCCTGGTTCTGCAAAAAAAAAAAAAAAAAAAAAAAAAAAAATCTTCTTCATAAGTCTTTTCCTCTTTATCTGTCTTTCTTTCTTTATCCACATAGGTTTCCTCATTGCATGAGAATGTCAGTACTTTGTAAGAGCATTCTATGCAGATTTCTAGAGTGCTTTCTCTATATGGTACATTTCTGTACTGTGCCTTATAGTTCTAGTATCTTTGGTTGATTATCAGATTTCTCTTTTCACCTTAGTGAAATATTTGGGCTCTGTTCAGGTTTTTCCTTTTGTACTTTGTATTTCTCTTTTTGGTCTAGAAAACATGTCAGGCAGAAGTATGAAGGTAATTGTAGCTCTTACTTTATTTACTTTATCACTGTTATCATACTCCTGCACTACCTGTTATCCAATCCTAAGAGTTTATGTTTTGCTCAGTTTTATAGTTATTTTAACAAGAGGGCAGAAATAGAAACAAACAGTGGCCTGTGCTGTATCTTTTAATAAAGGAAAACATTTTAAAAGCAGGTCTTAAAGCACAGCGGACATTCAGATTTTTCTGTGGACATTACTAAAAGGCTACAGGAGAAAGGAGGCTTAAATGGCATATAGGTGAATGCCAATTACAAGAATGATAAAACTGAGGTGGAGGGAAGAAAAATGTCTTGACTGTTGATGCCTGATCTGTAGATTTATATTTTGGAGAGAGCCAGCGTCTCTACTCCTGATTCGTACTTAATCACTGTAGTGCACTGCTTTCTCCCCACCTCAAATGAAGAGTATATCATTGTAACTGGCATTTGTAATTGTAAGAACCACCCTAGAAGTAATGTCCTGTGAAGTGTTTTTGTGTGATATATTCTTTTGTTTTCTTGATTACACTGAATTTTCATTTTTAGCTTTCTTCTTGAATATTTTATAGTATTTGATTTAATGGCAGCATTTGATGGTAGCTGATATTATGTTAACTGTCTTATTCAATTTAATAACGTAACTGTAGAAATGAACAGTTTAAAAGGCCATGGAATTGAAAGAAGATACAAAATTTTAGTGTGCCTTTTTCCTTTTTAATTTGATTTTATTATATTGAAGAACAAATAGCAATGACACAGTTTCAAATCAAATTAGCAGGACAGATTCAATAATTAATACATTGCATATTGTTTTCATAGTGGTTTTCTGTTGTATAAGGTGCATACATGATAATCTATTTGCAAACACAATTAGATCAGATACCTCTAATCAATGAATTAAGAGAATGGAGCTGTATACTTATCTTTTTTTTAAATCTGAGTTTTAGTACAGTTTCTATAATTAATACTTTTTACATTGTTATCTTCCTACTGGTTATCCATAGTACAAGAAACTGACAGGATATCCTGTCCAAATGCTATTAGTGCAAATCCTTCTTATCATAGAATTATGCAGAAGTATTGCATATTTATCCTAACCATACTGTTTATACAAACACAGAATGGTTCTTCCTTTGTATCCCCTTTTATTGTTTAGTCTTGTCAAAGATGGGTATCCTACTGTCATTCAATTATTTTTGTTGCTTGAATTCAGTGAAAAAATCCAACACAGTCCAGCAGTCCACAATAATAATGGGTTATCCAAAGTTGTTAACTACAGCCATTTATAGCTTAGCTTATTATTATGGCCTTATTTTATATACCTCATTTTTATACTTTTCTGCTGGACAGTTAAGACTGAGATAAAGCAAGACCTATATAACAAAAAATGTAGCTCTTGTATCTGATGAGGTCAGTCATGTTCCCTCAGGGTTTATCCTGTAACCCTGTACCTCACTCTGTAGATCCTCTGTCAGTGTCAGCCATGTGGATGAGTCATGGCCATTGCTTGACCAATTTGCTCTCTGTGGAAGCCGGGGAGAAAGTATTCTCTCCATGTGACTCTCCTTAGGCACACTATAGATCATCTATCGCATTCCTCTATGGATCCATAATCTCCTTGATCATAAAATTTGGGGCACAACTGAGTTCTATGATGTTAAAGTACAGGTTCTCCTATGTCCTGAGTCTTCACTGACCTTGAAAGGTTAGGGCCAAAATGTTGGCTAACCTTTCAGCCCTTCCATTTCTCCAATTTTTGATCTGCAAACTTAGGTTGTTAACCATCCAGAAGAGAAGCTGTTTAGTACCCTGCAACGTATGCAGTTCAGTTTAGCCTCACTATCTGACTAAATTCTTTTTGGTTGTTGTTATACTTTTGTATTTCTTCTTTTGATTTCTTATACTAGGGAGATTATATGATATTTGCACATGGGTATCTGGCTTATTGCACTTATGAGTATATGTTCAAATGGCATCCACTTCAGTATAAATACTTCAAATTTATCATTCTTTATAGCTGAGTAATACTCCATTGTATAGAAGCAACACATCTTTTTCAACCGTTCCTCATGTGACGGGCATCTTGGTTGTTTCCAAGATTTTGCTATTACAGATTGTGCTGCTATAAACATAGGTACATATATGTCACTATGATATGATGTTTTTAGTTCCTCCAGGAAAAGTCCCAGTAAGGGATATCCAGCTTGAATGGGATTTCCTGTCCTAGTTTTGTGACCAGTCTCCACACTGGTCTCCACAATGGTTGCAGCAGTCTACATTCCCACCAGCAGTGGAGAAGTGTTCCCTTTCCCCACATCCTTTTCAACATTTTGTTGTGGGTTGATATTCTTTTTGGAATGAGACAGTATCTCAGTGTTGTTTTAACTTGCATTTTACAGATGGCTCATGATGTGGAACATTTTTTCATATATTTATTCACTTTTGTAATTTCATATTCTGAGAATTATGTATTCATGTCCGATGCCCATTTCTGCATTGGGTCTTTAAATTTGAGGGCTCTAGGGCCAGAGAGATGGCTCAGTGGAATAAGTGCTTCCCTGGCAAGCACAAGGGCCTGAGTTCAGGCCCTGGTTCCACCAAACAAACAAAATAAATTTGAGGGCTCTAATATATCTTAGTTCTTTACAAATTCTTCAGAGTTCCTCCTACTTTCTGTTCCAGGAGTTCAGTGTTTCTATTTCAATGTTTAGATCTTTAATCCATTTTGACTTTATCTTAGTGCATGATGATAGACCTGAGAGTCAAGTTTTAGTTTTCGGCATGTAGAAAGTCATTTTTTTCCATCACCATTTGTTAAAGAGGCTGGCTTTCTTCCAGTAAGTGTGTTTGGCCTCTTTGTTGAAGATCAGGTGGTGAGTGTGTTTGTAGAGGGCTCTGCATCTTCTAATCTGTTCCATTGATCCTCAGGTCTATTTCCTTGCCAATAACATGTTGATTTTATCACAGTGGGTTTGTGGTATAATTTCAAGTGAGGAATTGTGATGCCTCCTGCCTAGTCTCTGTTGGCCAGTATTGCCTTTGCTATTCTAAGTCTTTTCTGGTTCCAAATAAATTTTAGGAATGAATTCTCTAGGTCTGGGAGGTATGTTGGTGGCAGTTGAATAGGGATTGTGTTAAATCTACACAACAATTTAGAGTATGGCCATCTTCACGATGTTGGTTCTTCCTATCCAGGAGCATGGGATATCTTTCCATTTTCTGAAATTCTCTATGATCTCTTTTCTTAGGTATTGTAATTTTCCATGAAGAGATCTTTGACTTCCTTGGTTAAGTGAATTCCAAGGTATTTCATTTTCCACGGTGCTATTGTAAATGGTATTGTTTGTATAGTTTCCCTTTCAATGTGCTTGTTACCTGTTAGCAATAGAGGAATGCTATTGACTTTTGAGTATTGACTTTGTATCCTGCTATGCTACTGAATTTGTGTATGAATTCTAGTAACTTCTTGGTGGAGTTCTTTGGGTCTTCCAAATAAAATATCATGTCATCTGCAAAAAGTGATAATTTAACTTCTTCTTTAACCCATTCTTATTCCTTTTATTTCTCCTGCTTGTCTAATAGTTGTAGCTAATGATTCCAAAGCTATATCGAATAGGAGGGGTGATAGAAGACATCTTTGTCTTGTACCATATCTAAGAGTAGAAGATTTCAGTTTTTCCTTGTTTAGAATTAAATTAGCTGTTGGGTTGTCATTGATGGCTTTTGTCAAATCAAGGTAGAGGCCTTCTATTCCAGTTCTCTGTATGACTTTGAACATGAATGAGTGTTGGAATTTGTCATAAGCTTTTTCTGCATCAATTGAGATGATTGTGTCATTTTTTATTTCAATCTATTAATAGTAGTGTATTACATTTATAGATTTTTGAATATTGAACCATCCTTGCATCCCCGGGATGAATCCTACCTGGTCATGGTGTATGATCTTCTTGATGATTTACTATATTCTATTTCCTAGAATTTTATTGAGGATTTTTGCATCTATATTCATGAGCAAAATTGGGCTGTAGTTCTCTGTTTTAGTTGTGTTTTTCCCTGGTTATGGAATCAGTAGAATACTTGCCTCCTGAAATGATTTTGAGAGGACTGCTTCATTTTCACTTTCATCGAAGCATTTTAAGAGTGTAGGGCTTAAATCTTCTACAAATTTCGTGTAGAATTCAACTGTGAATCTTTCAGGACCTGGGTTTTTCTTTGTCTGAAGGCTTTTTATTGTGTTTTGTATTTCTTTAGCTCTTACTGGCTTATTGAAAGTTGTTATATCTTCTTGATTTAGTTTTGGTAATTTGTACCTTTCGAGGAATCTGTCGATTTCTTGTGTGTCTTCTATTCTGTGAGTGTAAATATTCTAAGAAGTAGCTATTGATAATCTTCTGAATTGCCATTGAGTGTGTTGTGATTTCACCTTTTTCCATCCTTATTGCTTGTATTTGAATTTTTTTCTTTCCTCTTTTTGATGAGGTTATCTAGGGGCTTATAGATTTTGTTTAGTTTTTTAAAGAACCAGCTTTTTTATTCGCTACTTCCTTGACCTGTTTTCCTCATCTCTATTGAATTAATTTCTGCTTTAATCTTTATGATTTCTTCCCGTCTTTTGGCTCAGGGTTTGGTTTGTTCTTCCTTTCCTAGTTGTCGGAGGTGCAACATTAGGTTAATTTGTTTTCATTCTGTTTTCCTAATGTGTGAGTTCATAGCTATGATTTTTCCTCTGAGAACTGCTCTCATTGCCTCCCTTAAACTCTTATAAATTGTGGTTGAATTTTCATTGAATTGTAGATATTGTTGAATTTCTTGTTTAGTTTCGTCTGTGACCCATTGATTTGTGAGCAGGTTGTTGTTTAATTTCGATGTATTTAGCAGGTTTTGCTGGTTTCTTTTGTCGTTTAGTTCCAGTTTCATTGCACTGTGGTCAGATAAAATGCATGGGATAATTTCTGTTTTCTTGCATATACCTAAGCATGACCTATGGAATAGTTTGTGGTCTATTTTAGAAAATGACCCATGTGCAGCTGAAAAAGATGTGTATTCAGCTGTGGTTGGGTAGAACACTCTGTACATGTCCACCAGTTCCATGTATTCCAAGCTCTGGTTCAGTTATGCTACTTCTTTGCTAATTTTTTGTCTGGTTGATCTATCTTTTTGAGATGGGGGGTGTTATGGTCTCCTGTTAAGATTATGGTCTTTGATGTTAGATTTTTTATGTCCATGCAGATTTGTCTTACATAGTTGGGTACTCCTGTGTTTGATGCATAGATATTTATGAGTGTTACCTCTTGGTCTTGAATTTTTCCCCTACCCAATATATAGTGGCCTTCTTTGTTTCATTTGATCATTCTTGGTTTGAAGTTGAGACTGACTGAGAACAGAATTGCTACTCCTGCTTTTTCTGAAGTTCTGGGCATGTAATATTGTTTTCCATACTTTGACTTTAAGCTTATCAATGTCTTTTTGAGTTCAGCGTGTTTCTTGTATACAGAATATATTGTCGAATATATATTCGAATTATATATTGTCGAATTTTGTTTCCTAATCCACTGTGCCAGTCTATTTCCCTTAATTGGTGAGTTGAGTGCATTTACATTGATGGTTATAATTGAAATGTGCTGAATTATGATTTTATGATTGTCATGCTGTTATTTACTCCCTTTTGTCCTGTGTTTAATTGTTTGCCCTATTTAGTGGGTTCCTTCTCTTCTCATTTGTGGAGTTCTGGTCATTCTGGTCCCTCTCTGGAACATCTTTTGGTAGACTGTGTAGGGATGGCTTTGTCATCATGAAATTTTTTAGTTGTTCTTTGTCATGGAAGTATTTCACTTCTCCAACAATCTTGAAAGAGAGTTTTGCAGGGTATTATAGTCTGGGCTGGAATTTGTTTTCGTAGAGGACTTGAAGACCTCTGCTCCATTCTCTCTCAAGTGGGCTGTAATTCTGATGGGTTTTCCTTTGAATGTGATCTGCTTCTTTTGTGTAGCAGCTTTCAGTATATTATTGTGCTGGATTTCTGTGATTTGTGTATTATGTGTTTCAGTGTGTTTTTAGTTGGTTTGATGTTATTTGACATTCTTTATGCTTCAGTTACCTGAATGTTAGATTGTTTCCTCATATTTGTGAAGTTTTCTGCTATTACTTCTGCCCATATTCTTTTTTTTTTTTTTTTTTTTTTTTTTGAGTCAGGGTCTCACTGTGCAGTTCAGGCTGGCCTTAAGCTCACTTTGTAGCTCAGGCTGGTCTCGAACTCACAACAATCCTCCTGCCTCAGCCTCCCTAGTGCTGGGATTACAGGCATGCGCCACCACGCCCGGCTCTCTGCCCATATTCTTTTTATGTCATTTCTATTGGCCCCTTCTTTCCCATTGATACCTATTAATCTTACATTGTTTATCTTGGCATCATCTTGCAGGTGATGGATTATTATTTCTGTATCCTCCTTTTTTTGAAGAGCTCCTTTCTTACGTTTTCACTCACTGCATCAGCATTTTCAAGATCTGAAACTCTGTCTTTGCTTTCATGCAGATGGTTTTGTAGACTTGTGACTGAGATTTTAAGTTCTTCTATATCTCTTTGACTCTGCTCCATGTGATCTATTTCTTTCCTCTTTTGCTCATTCAAGAAATCCATTATTTTCCTCATCTCCTCAATATTTTTATCCATGTCTTCTTTAGAGCTAGTTATGAATTGTTTTACTGCATAGTTATTTCCCAATTGGGTTACCTCTATAAATTTCTGGATTGATTGTCTACTTCAGATGCTGTGATTTCAAAGATTTCTTTTATTTATTTCAGAAATTATTTGTGCTTTGAGTTCCTCTTTACCTTTCTGCTGTTGTTTCTTTGCTTGCTATGATGTTAATTCATATGTTTGTGCCAAAATAGTGTTCTCTGCACTTGTTTCCCTCATACATTTCTGAATTTAATTCATTACTTCAGATGTTATGTATTCAAAAATTTCTTTTTTTATTTCAGGCATTATGTCTGGTCTGGGTTTCTCTGTACCTTTCAGCTGTTGTTTCTTTGCTTCTGACTCTGTTAATTCATTCATTTCAGCAGAGCTTGTGTCCTCTGTACTTATCATTGGTGGGTTGGAGGCCTGAGAGTGCATTTTTCTCCTTGTCTTTGTCATTTTGTAAAGCACTGACCTCCGACCTTTTGTGTGGAGCTTAGATGCAGTTACCACATTAGAACATTATGAGATTTGGGTGCTAGTCTATTAAGTTTGAGATTATCCAGTTATGCCTGGCATGGGTCTAGGTAGTGTGTTCAGTTCCTTTTTGCTGCAGCCCTTCTGGCCAGGGCCTCCACATGGCCCAGCATGGGTCCAGAAACCAAAATTTCTCCCTTACACTCCCCAGCCCTGGCTCCAGTGGATCCGGGACCGGAAAAGCTACAAAATTTCTCACTTGCTAGGCGGGTTTGGGTGCCGGGACTCTAGGGAATTGCAGGGCAGGCTGATCTGGGGTGTCTCTGATTTCTTGCTCTGAGGTCTTGGGGGCGGCGCTCCGAATGGCGCAGCACGCACAGGGAGAAGCCAGATATTCTCCCACACACTCACTGAACCCGGCTTGTGTGGGTCTGGGTCCAGAAGAGTCACAAAAATTCTCACTCGCTTGGCAGGCTTGGGGGCAAGGGCTCTGGGGAGTTGCAGGGTAGGCCGATTAGGCAGATTGTGCTCGAAGGTCTTTGGGCTAGGGCCTCTGGATGGCGTGGCATGGGCAGAGAAGCTGAATGTTCTTCCACACACTCACCAGTCTGAGCTCCCGTGGGTCAAGGGCCGTAAGAGTCACAAAAATTCTCACTTGTTCCGTGGGCTTGGGAGCAGTGGCTCCAGGGAGTTGCAGGGCCGACCGGTCTCTCGTGTGCCTTTTTCTATATTTCTCATTTACTATTTTATTCACTAGTTTATATTTCTATTATGTATTTTTCATTTACTGATTATTTGACAAATTTTGCTATGTTAAATAATGTACCTCAATGACTTCTAAATCAGCATCATTTTATTTGCCTTTCTTCCTTCAAGGATTTATCTTTAATGGAAAAAGTAAGTGCCAAAACATCTCAGATTCAGGGAGATACACCGAAGGCTGAAGCGGAGCACGCCTCCCAGATGACCATTGAGGAGCTGCCTGTGGTAATGTCCTTAATAAAAATCCTCCCTGCATGTAGTACAATAGTAGTCTGTTCTTTGTTTATATAAAGAGTTTAAATTTTTCCTTTTATCTGTTTTCGAGGTGTGCTTAAAAGTAAGCATACCTAATCCAACACAAAGTTGTAAATGCTAGCTGGTCTGGTTCACTGTGGCTATCATAGACCCCAGCTAAGTTGCAAAACTTTTCAGCAGAAAAATATTTTAACAGCTCTTCTAGTTTAGAGACATTTAATTCTAGTCAGTAGCTCAAGAGTTAGTTAAACATCATTGATTTTGGGAAAGCCTCATTTCAATCTGTGTTTACTTAAAAGATTTGGTAGAGGCATTGAAGAGGCAAGGGGACATTTTTTGTGGAGAAACATAGACAACTGATGACAGAGGTTTATTGCAGACATAAAGTTTACTTCTTATTCATGATTGGAAAAAGTAATCGTGGCATTCAAGGCAATCTGGACAATATTTTCTGTGAATAGGAAGTATTTATTTCCCTTTGTATAGAAATTTGACATTTACATAAAGACATGGCATTATTATTATTATTATTATTATTATTAATTATTATCTTGCAGTACCAGGGATTGAACTTAGGGCTCTGCACTTGCCAGGCAAATGCTTATTCTACTGTGCTATCTCCAGGCCCCAAAGACATGGCATTATGATCAGTTCCGTTACATAGGATTCATAAAATGGTATTAAATGTAGTTTTCTCACTTAGTTTTTTAAAACAGAACTATATCTGCATAAATACTGAACCCCCTTTCATATTTTAGATAAAATATAATGTTCAGAAAGTGAGCATTATAACCAGGAAGCCTATGATATTAGAATTGCCGCACTAGAACTTGTAGAACTATAAGAGTTTGAGGTGCTTTGTATTCTCATCACCAGAGTTTCTACACCTACTAGCTACTTGGTGATAGTCTGCTGTGAAGCCTTGTCATGCATATTGTACCCTTAAGGCTGATGTCTGGCATGGCTTCCTCCAGGTCACACTGTTTATTTACAGGTACATAGCAAAACCTCTGACCACTAATCCTATAATAGATACATTAAACTAAAAATGAAAGATCAATTAGGATTAGCAAAATAGAGATGAATCTTCATTAGTAGCAAAAAATGACTTAATGCTATTTACTACATTTATGCAAAGAACAAAGAAACTGAAAAAGGTCAGCTATCAGATGCCTGGCTTAGACATCATCCTGACTACTTAAAATTAAGATTCAGGCACTAATATCAATTTCTTTGTAGTTCTCTGGAACCTTCACTTACGTGTGGACATTTGCAAGCAATTGCTGAACCTCTCCTGACTAGTTTTTGTCAGAAGAAGCTCACCTCTTCTTTTTTTAAAAAATGTATTTAGTGGCCTGCAGGGTCTATAGGGTCTCATTACACAGATTGAACTCATAGTGATCCTTATGTTTTCAGCCTCCCAAGCACTGGGATTACAGGCTCGTGCCACCATACCATGTCTAGGAAGCTCACTTCTTGAGATGGAAATATTTCTTAACTTAGCATGTGGTCATGATAGAAAGGCTCCTTTCTGGTACCTCTTTTTTTTTATTTTAGGGAAGGGTCTATAGGGTGTTCAGGGGCTCACTACTAGATTGGACTTGTAGTGATCCTCCTGTTTATAGCCTCCCAAGAGCTGGGATTACCAGTGCACATCACCACATCCAGTCTCAATTGCCCTCTCAGCATGCTCTGAGGGCAGGGCCAGCATGGCAGGCTGAGGGATTGAACCTCTGACCCTCGTGTCTGCTTGCAGGCGCTTTCATCTGCTGAGCTATTTGGCCGGCCCTCTAGTACCTCTCATTCCAGACACATTTTTTCATACCTACTGTATGCCTAACAGCAGAATTCAAAGTCTGTCCTACTTGGTTCCCTGGTAGGTCCTGGGCTATGATTTGTGTGAACAGTCCTGGCCAAGCATTAGAACATGGCAGCCTCAATTCTGAGCATCTCTGTACTACCCGCTCAGAGTTTTGTTAGTCTTAATGTAACTTTTTTTATTTTTTAAAGGAGCATTGCTAATGGAATGCTGTTCACACACATATTCACTAGTTTGAGTGGGAGTTTTTGAGCCATCATGGTGAATTATTTCCTCTTAAACTTAAAGAAAGTGAACTCACTTATTTCTTTTCCTACTGGCTGCCTAAGAGATAGTTGATGCAAATATATCACAAAAACAGTTCTTGCCTTGATGAAACTCTTGGGTAGCACATCAGTGTATGCAAAGTCAAAGCAACACACTACTATTTCTAATAGATATTAGTTACATAGTAGAGGAAACCAGAAATAATTTCCTTTCATTTATATATTTATAAATAATTGCAGAAAATCTATCACATGCCGAGAGTTCCTTCCTTGCTTCTCCACTCTCCTCCTTGTCTTTCTCCTCCTTCCTCCCCTCTTGTCTGGTGCCGAGTACCAGGCCCAAGTCCGCAGGCATGGTAGGAAGCTACTCTAACACTAAGTTTTATTCCCAACCTGCAATTTCCTGTTTAAAAGTTCTCAGATTTAAAATTTGGAAGTACTTAAATCTTTTAGTCTTGATTTACTCCTAAAAATTATTTTAAGACTGCCCTAAACATATTCTGTTCATATGAATTATATCAAGTGGTATTTACCTATTAGAATAAAAATGAGGAAAATTAAAATATTTAGCCTGAACTGCACCGTGAGACCCTGTCTCAAAAAGACAAATATATATATATAAATAAATTTAAAAATTAAGGCTATGATATAAAAATGTTTAACTTAGAAGAGAAAGATAGCCTTATGTTTTCTGCAAATCTAATGTCTAGTTTGATAGTTGGATTCTCATGTCTGCTTTTGCTTTCAATCTATTATAATATGTTCCTTTGCTTATTAAGTATATTAATATACTTTGACTATTAAATATGCTAAGTAAATGTCTCATAAAAATGGAAAAAGAACCATATTTTAATACTCTTTTAATGTATTTATGGATGCTCCTTTTTTAATGCACTCAAACTTCGTAATTGGTATTTTCTTAAAGATTAATTACAGTGTGGAATCAGAAACCAGATAATGAACTTGTTATATGTCATCACATTAAATCGATTAATCTGTCTGCTGTTTCAGCCAGTCTTTTGATTTTATAACCTCATATATAAGTCATTGGAACAGTGTTGATTTACCACTTTATCCACCAGGGCTTTCTATCATTTGTGCAAATTTCAACACAGTGGAAAAGTTAAATGACATCTTAATATTATTATGAAAGTGTTTTTGACATCGCAGGCCACTGCGAGGTTCTCATAGACTGTCAGAAGTCTGTGGGCATGTTGAAAATTACTTTTGTTGAAGGGCAAATAGAAAGTACAGTTTAAAGTCAGCTTGTGTGGTATAAAAGAAAACTTTGCAACTCACCAGTAGTATGGTGTTAGGCAAGCTATGTAAATTCTTCTAGCTTAGGTGGGATTCTAAGCAGTTCCTACTTCATGGACTGTGCTCAGTGTTAAAATTAGATGAGATAGTGCTCATATCTGTTGGCAGTGAGTGTGCAGGCAGTTGTAATGTGGAGTGAAAATGCTAACGTAGAGGCATCAATCACATCTTTACTTGATCAGAAAAGGCTTTGTGGCGGAGGCAAGGCCAGGCAGCACTCTCAAGATGCAGAACTGCAGTGGGAGGCTGCTGTGCTTCTTGAGCTTTTCTTCCTTCATTTTCTGTTTTGTTGGTTGGTGAGGGGGACTGTGGAGAGAAAGCTAGGAGCAGAGAAAGTTAGAAGAAAGGGAGTGAAGGGCAGTGTTCAAAGCTATGGACCATGAAATGGATGAGTTTATCTGCTCTCTGAAGATTTTATTCACCATTTGACTAATTAGGAAAGTAAGCATAAAAAGTTGAAGTAACTTGATCCAGTTATAGACATTGTTCATGGGCAGGTCCAGCACTTGAATTCAGTCCCATCTGGTTAAAAACTTCTTACGCTTTTCATAATAACAGTCAGTAGCTTGGTCAAGGAAAACAACAACAACAGTGGCAGCAGCAGCAGCAACAGCAACAACAAAAACTGAGCTCAAGAATGAAGCTTCGTTTTGCAAATGTAAACATCTTGATCCACTTAACCACTTCTTGCACAACAAAGAAACTGGTATAGTATTGGGTACTGTGTGACATCTTTTGCCCTGAATTTTACTTGTTAGCAAATGAGTTTATCAAAGAAAAAAAAAAACACATCACATCTTAAGGTCCTTCTCTATGATTTGGGCTTTTGTGTAAATTGGGCTAGTCTCGTCATTTGTTAAACTGAGACAATGAAGTTTTAGCTGCTAGTGCTAAGTAATCTTGAATAATCTTGGTGTTAAAGTGACTTAATGTCTGAACACAATTATAAATATACTCTCCTTAGAATGCAGTATAATACAAATATAAATCAATGGGGCATTTTTAAAGAATGAAAAGTAAGTGGAGGAGAGACATTTTGTGAGAGTTTCTCAATTGGTCGTGGAGTGCAGATGGGTAGCTGGTGGCCTTTCTGAGACCTCTGGTTTGCTTTTCCCTGGAAACTGAGGTCAGGTTTTTGGTATAGCAGCTGGCTGGGAGGAATCCCATTTCTCAGGCTCAAAGAGCCTCAGGTTTAGACAAGACTTCAGTGTTTCCACGGCCACCAGGCTGATGTGGGAGCTATGTGGGATAATGAAGTGAAAACCGTCTAGTAGCTCATTTTGTGGAATGCGCACCAGCTTAATTTTGCATGTTCTCAGCAGCATCATGGGGATATCTGAGCTTTTTTATTTCTTAAAGTTTATACATAACAATAGTGGTATGGGTGTCTTTTCTGAGGTAAAGGCCAGGGAACTGATTTGCCAGCCTTTATAATTTTCTTAAGTCAGTTTGAATTTTTCTTTCTAAATTTAGAGAGGAACCTTCACCTGTCCTTAATTGCAGGCATACATTTTTATATTAATTTTCTAGTCAGAAAATATTGCATTACAAAGATGTTGGAAGAACCAACAACAAAAACATTCTTTGAATTTACTTTTCCAACAGAGTATGTCTGAGGAGCTTCCTGATGAGGGCTCAAGTCTTTTCCAGATTGACCCATATGGAGTATCAGACTGGCCATCCTTAGATGCAGAAGACATAACATTTAAATGTCAGGATTCATTGGAAATGCATCCAACAAAGGAGCCAGATGAACGTGTGGAAGATGGACATCGCAAAAGCATCTTAAAGGTACCTAAGAGGATATCTATGAGGGTGAAAAATTATTAATGTTGGAAACACTAGGCAGAGTTGAGGATGTAGGGGTATACAGAAATGGCCAGGCAAGGACCAAGGTTCTATGTGTGTGTGTGTGTCTGCCTGTCTGTCTGTGTGTATGTGTTCTGTCCTGATAAGGGACCTGAGAAATGCCAGTTGTGCACTTTTAAAAAAGGATATGTATCTTGATGGCTTTTAGTCTAAACCCTAACTGCAACTCTGGAAGAACACAGATTTCCCTAGGGAAAAGGAATGTAGAATCATTCAGAAATTGACCATGATCCTTTCAGGTACTATGACAACACAATTAGGAATTATAGTCCAGGGATCAGGACTGGGTAAACTTTGGAGCTATTACAGTTCTGCTCTACTTAGGTTTGTCCTAAATTCTGAGTCTTTTCCTATTGTAAAATGCTTTTCAAATTCACTTTGTTTATGATAATTTTCAATTTTTTGCAGTAGCCATATAGTCATCTTACTGTTTTAATATTTTAAATTGAGCCAGGTTTTTTTTTCTTGATGCTGGGCATAGAACTTGTAATCTTGTGCTCTCCACGCAGGGACTTTTGCCTCTGATCCATATCCCTAGTCTGAGCCAGTCCATTTTGACTTAAGTAAAATGCATTTTACAATATCTACAGGTAAGCATAAGAGTGGCTAGCTGAGGTACAGAAGGAGAGTTCTGAAAACAATGTTGAGAACAACAACAAAAAAAAGAAGAAAAAAAAAGCAATTTGCTTGTTAGTTTTGGAGCAAAGAGAGGGAAAAAAGCAAGAACCTTGTTATTGTGGATGAATAGTGTAATGACAACAGATGACAGAGCTGCCTTGATTTATTTTTGTAAAAAGGTTGAGGCTTTAAACAAACAGAAATGTGTCAGAAAGAAAGAAAACTGATACACTCAAACCTTGCTTCTTAAATCTGAGAAAGCAAATGATCTTTGGAGAGAAAAGAAGATTTATTTGAATCTTGAATCTCAAGGATTGTAAAAGATTTAGAGAGTCAGCCGACAGGTGGGAGAGGAGACAGATGCCTGGAGACTGGCAAGTACAAGTCTGACTTTTATATCTTAAGGAGTAGGGGTTTTAACTTCAGCAACCATCTATGCAAAACTCTGGTTTTGGACAAAACTGTAGGTTAAGCGACTTTCTACAAGAATTGTGCTTGACCTTTATGGAGGAAAGAGCTTGTCACTTGGAGCAGAGTTCCCCAAGGACAAGCCATAGAGGACCAACCTGTGTCTTCTTCTAGAATTACTAGCCTGAATATTAGAAGAGTTAGATCTGCTGTTCAGTATAAATGTAACACAGGGAGGTCATAGACTTTGGACCCACATTTCCAGGAAGGGAATTCTCCCTCTTTCCCTTCCTACCAACACAATTTTGGGTAAATTCCTGAGCTACATATTTTCATTGTTAAATGAGGATAATGACAGGATAATAATGAGCATAATGTTGGTGTGAGGGTTGCATATGGATGCTACAATAGAGTACACTTAAACAACACATGGTGCATGAAAAATTCAATAAGCATGAATGATTACTTCAGCAATTTACTCTTAAAAGCCTCCTAACAGTTTTGCAGCCAAGATAGCAGGTAGTAGATTAGTCAGGGTAGATTGCTAGATGAATTTCAAATGAGTTATGCAAAAGATGGGCAGTTACTGCATGCAAGTCCCTGGTGGAGTGCTACAAGGCCATGTCTAATTCAACATGTTTATCAGTAACTTGTATGATAGTACTTAAGAGCATTGTTGGTTGGATTTGCAGATGACATTAAAGTGTGATGGGTGAAAGGTCCTGATGGTTTGACCTCAGCTAAAAGTTAGGAAAATTATACATATAAGCATATATATAATTAGGATATACATGTAGGGTACTGTATACATGTAAGTTTTGTCTTTGTGTCAGTCAACTAAGTGTGTAGATGTGGGATGAGAATATGTAATAATGATAAATGTGAAAGACTATAGGGCTTTAAAATATAATATTTTGTTATAAGAAGATGAAAAGAATTAGAGCTTTCATTGGTTGACAAATGCTGTAAGAAGGAATCATCTTTCTCCTGGATGATTTGGTTATGTCTTACCTCAAATATGTATTATGTTCAGATGGGAGTGTCCAATCCTGGGGAGAAATCTCACAAGTTAGAGATCGTTTGGAAGAGAACATTCAAAATAAAAAGGAATCACAAAACTTTAAAGTCACATCATTTGAGGTAGAGTTGAAGGCACTAAGGCTGTTTAACTGGCAAAAAAGCAGGCCCAGGGGAGTCCTTTGCATTCAAGCATTTGACTGTTTGTCAGGTGGAAGAAGGCTAGATTGGTACCTGTATAGTTACTAAGGTTTGGATTGAGGCTGGTGGATAAAAGTTAATAGGCTCAATAAAAAACAAACAAAAACCTCTAACAGCTGGAAGAGCTTCAAATAAAAATGATTGACCTTAAATGTACCTAACTGTGTTCAAGCTAGGAAATAACCACTTGGTGGGGACACTGTAGAGGAAATTCAAATATGAACTGGATGGGGAAATGGAATGCTTAGTACTCCTTAAACTTCTGTTACTCCTCATTACTTCTTATGTAAGAAGTTATAATAATTCTCTCCTTTCTACTGAATCAACCCCAGATTCATCACCTAATTTATAGGAATTTTCCTTTATTTGGCAGCTTTTACTTACCTAATCATATCTCAGCTTCTTCCAAGTAAGGTCTCTGCTTTTTTTCCTTAAACCTAGTCTCAAAATGTAAAACAGTCTCAGGAGAAAAATCATTACATGAATGATTACCTCAATTTTGCGTGGTTTCTTGGAAGGCAATACTTTCAAAGCTTGTAATGATCAGAAGACAATTATTTATGAGACAGAATATACTTGATGTTTGCTAAGCAGTAGAAGTAGAAAACAGCACAGCTAGGGCCAGCAAGATAGCTCAGTAGACTAGTACCTCCATAGGTAAGCTCAGGAACTAGCTTTTTTTTTTGATTCCTGGCACTGGATGCTGTGCCAGCCCTGCCCCTGGGCATGCTGAGCCTGCCACTGAGATTAGGTATGGTGGCACACATCTGTAATCCCAGTGCTGGGCTTCGCGGCTGAAAACAGGAGGATCACTATGAGTCTGAGCTGTGTAGTGAGACCCTGTGTGAAATACATAACAAATAAACAAACAACCTTCTACAAAACAGCACAGCTGTAAGAAGTACAAATTGATAAAACATTGCTCAAAATAGTCATAATAGTAATAATAAAATGACAATACATTAAAGTTACTTTTAGCTTGTACTTACAACCACATATTGAAGAAACTAAGGTTAAGTTCTTTTAAAAATACCAATAAAGAAGATGGGACTGGGTTGGGGAAACAACTCAGTGCAGATTCTGCCTAGCATATGTGAAATGCTGGATTCAATTCCCAGCACCAGAAAGGAAAAAAGTAGGTTTATTAAAGTTAGCAATTTGTATTTCTTTAGTGTTTTTAAGGTAATGAATGAAAAATATTGTAAATAAATGTGGTGCTTATATATTCATTGCCATGAATATGTGTATATAAAATGTAGGAATGGATTTGGAGGGATATAGGATTCATATTGTGTTACACACAGAATTCACAGATTTAAATATGACATGGGCTGTTAAATATCAGAGGAAGATCTCCTATGTTGCAACCTCCCTTAACAGTACACTTTATACATCTTCAAAGGTCCAGTCATCAGAATTCTTGCAAATCAGAGGGAAACAACTTAAGCGACCACGAAGAAGCAAATCAGAAACTCCACCACTAAGACGAAAAAAGTATTTAAAACCCCAACTGGATCAAAGACTACTTAAAAAGTAACTGCCAAACACTAACCTAAAAAAAAGTAACTTTCTTAACTCCACAGGTTTTACTATTTGAAGCATAGTAAATAACACTGATACATGAACATCCTTTTTTTTTCTAGAAGGAAAACTAAATGTTTTAGAAATAGATATACAAGATCTGAATTAAATCTCCTCAGAGGAAAAGCTGATGGCAGATTTTATAGTTAGGATATAGATGTTGTGTTCCATGTGCCCCTCTACTCATGTTTCTGATCAGTGTACTTAACAAATGTAGGAACAGCTGGAATAAAAACATCTGTTTGTCAGGGTAAGTAAAATTGTTAGTGTGTAAAATTTGGTAGTTTTGATCACTGCAGTGCCTGGCTTTGATCAACTGAAGGTTGTATCAGTTCATTTTGTTATGATAATCCAACCCAAAATGCCCATAGGCCAGTTAACTTGGCAGTGTAGATGGCTTTATTTTTCTGTACTATGGTTTCATGTTTCACCCTCATCCATTTTTTAATGGAGTTTTATTACATAGGAATATAATTGCAATTTTGACAATAACATGTAAATACAATTTAGATTATAATTTACCTTTTACCATGACCATGTTCAAACTCTGGTTTTCTACTTATTTCACTAGTACATCTTTATGAGTTGTCTTATTCTAGATTATTCTTCATTTAACTCTTTATGGGGGTTTAAAGAATCTTTAATTATTAGCTTTTGCTGTGGTTAGGGTACCGAAAAGTGTGTCAGACATGGAAGTGAACTTTTTTTTTATGACGAGCTAAAACTCTGTAAATGGATATTACTCACAATTTAGTAGCTGAAAGAGACTCATGGGAAAAGAATTCCAAAGTTTTATGAAACAGTCAAATTGGCATTTAAGTGACCCTGTGCATGCCATTGCTTATCTACATTGCTTTAAGCTCATTAAGTTAGCAAGATTATGTATTAAAACAAATAGTGACAGCAGACAACAAGTATTTTACCTTCAATAAATAGTTACTGTCAGATTATCAATGAAGCAGAAACTTCTTGATTTTTTTCTCTGAAAAACCTTGCATTTAGTGCATTAAGCAAAGTAGTGTGGCCACACACAGAGCCAGCCTTTTCTTTTTCATGTCTTAGTGTTTCAAAGAATGACAAATAGTCCTGCTTAAGGAGAGCGTGCTGTAAAAACACAGAGCTTTTCTTGAGCATGCCAAAAATATTTGTAGATCTTATTGATACATATAGTGCCATTTTAATTCATTAAAGCTAAATACAGAAATTCCATTAGAGGAAAACAAGAATGAGATGAAGAAAAAAATTCTGATAATTTAAAACTTTATATTGCGCAAGAGAACCTTGGAAAAGGGTTTCTGAAAGTCATTATTCACTCCTGCTTTGTCTTTATTTTTAACCTAAGCCTTTTCATAGGTGACTAACCCTCAAATTAAATTGTTTTCTTGGGAATTCAGTCCTGTGTTGCAGGGTATTGTGATTTAGCTCAATGACCAAGGGAGATTCACTTGCTAATCTGTGTTGTTAGCCTATAATGGGAGGATAGGAATTTAAGTTGGGTGTGATGCCTTTTACAGAAAAAATAAAAATCAGTAATGTAATCTTCAGCACATTCCACTAGCCAGAACCTGTCCAAGGCAGAGCAATGGTATAAGTGTGCTTGACATTGGAGCTTACCTTTTTGTCTTCTCTCTCTCTCTCTCTCTCTCTCTCTCTCTCTCTCTCTCTCTCTCTCTCTCTCTCTCTCATGTTTTCATAGGAACCCACAGTGCCTGAAGCCCTGGGTTCCTGGACAACTCAGTGTATTTGGCCAGTTAGGTCTCTTCTCAGGTCTTTCCAAATGCTTTTGATTGACTTCTTTCTTCCCTCACACCGGAACACTTACAAAGCTCCTGTTATGTCCTTCCTGTATCCTGAGCTATGTGGAAATGCCATAAGCCATTTTCTGTTAGTCATTGGCTAATGTACATGCTGTGCCTAGTGATAGGTTAGGTGCTGTATGGTGAAAGTTAGTAATAATGATAAAAATGATCCAGCATTTCTTGAGAGATTGCCACAGACCAGGAATATATATCTGTAATTTTAAAATAAATTCTTACAAAGGTAAGAGCTAGGGGTTTTTACTTTAAGTTTTTGAAGTCTGAATGCAAAGCTAGAAATACAGTTTGTAGGTATTAGAACTGGCATTTGGATGCAGTCTCAGCTAACTCCAAAGTCTATATTCTCTTTACTGTGCTTGTGTCTGAGGCACATAGAGGCATCAATTGGCAGACCAGCACTGGCCTACTAGATAAGTGGTCAAATGAGGGGCATAAGAGTAGGGAAATGGATATAAAGAACCACTTGTTAAGCAGGATGACAAAAAAATGAAAAAAAAAAAAAGAAAATAATCTGGAAAAGTCTGTCTTCAAGATATTGTTAACACAGGTTCAGCATGGAGAAGAAGGAAGACAGAATTCTGTTCATAACTGAAAGAACTGACAAAACCTAATTCTATGGTTTGTCCTGGAAACTGATAATGGCTGACAGAGGCTGACATCAGCTTTATGGGGGACATTGTTCTAAATGCATTCACTTTCACACTTAAATCAGAGTTTGCTTATAACCAAATGAAAATTTTCAAAAGGATTTGAATCCAGGCATCCTGACTCTAGAGCTGTGCTCAGCTACTGAAATAGAATCAGAGTCAAATGTAAGAGCCCTGAAAATAAGAGGGAAGTCTGACAGATCATGTAACCAGCAAAGAACCTCAAAGAGTAAGGCAGGCCTTAAGCAAAAAAGTCTGGTGGGATTTTGTAGAAGGAATGACACAGAAAGTGTGGTGCCAGACCACCTAGCAGACGTTTTCTATTGCAGCCTGAGGTGCCAAGTACCCTCCATGGGGGTGTTGGCAGGGATGCTGGAGGACCACTGGGCAACTTTGCTATGGGAGGGTTCTGTTTTGCATTGGATATGCAGGTGCAGGAAGAGAAGTCAAAGGTATTTTGATTTTGAAGATGTACAATCCAGGGATGGGGCTGGAGAGATAGCTTGGCAGCGTAAGTACTTGCCTGGTAAACACAAGGACCTGGGTTTGATTCTATGGTACTGCATACCATAGTTCTGGAAGTGCCATGCCAGCCCCAGAACCAGGCATGGTGGCACACACTTGTAATCCTCGCACTGGGAAGGCTGAGAGAGTAGAATAACCACAAGTCTGGACTGCATAGCAAGACTCTCATAAAAAAAAAATCCATGGAGTTAGTAATAGAGTTCAGATTTGGGAACACTCAGAACTAAGACTAAAATATCGATAGATGATTTTTCCAGTATTGAAAGAGAAGTTCAAAGTTCAAAGTTCAGTTTGGAAAGCTAGAGAAGGAAAAGCCAATGACTAAGTTGAATTTATGTTGAGCTTGAGATAAAGATGGCAATCTCAGAATGTTTAGAATGTAAAAAGTTCAAAGAGAAATAACAATTTATTTATTTTTGTTTTTTTATTTTTTGTATTTTAGGGAAGTATGTACAGGGTGTTCAGGGTCTCATTACTAGATTGGACTCATAGTGATTCTCCTGTTTACAGCCTTCCAAATTCTGGGATTGCAGGTGTGCGCTACTATGCCCAGTCTCGATTGCCATTTTAGCATGCCCCAGGGGTGGGGCCAGCACATCAGGCCCAGGAATTGAACCTGCACCTGCTTGCAGGCACTTTAATCCGCTGAGCTATTTGGCTGGCTTTGAGAAAGACCAATTTAAAGAAGAGTTGCAAACACTGTCAGTAGTAGCTTGGAGGTCATTAGAGAACAAGAATGATGGATCTAAAGTTGACTTGATGAAGATAAATTCATTGGGTTAATGGGAATGTACAGCTTTAGTAGCAAGGTAGGGATAGGGTAGTACAGGATAAAGGGTTACTTAGGAGCCATTAATAGGCATAATAGGAAAGAAATTTGGTAGGCAGTTAACAGCATTGTGTTTGGCTCCCAGCAGCCACTCACATATTTTGTGATCTATCCAAAATAAACCTGCTACAAAATAAGGACAGTGTAGCTGTGATGGAGGCTCATCGTGAGTGCAGTAAAGAAGATGTGGAAAACACAGGGTGCAGAGCCTGGATGAACGCAGACTATCATGCCTCTTCACTACTTTGGGAAGCCAGGAGAGAGAAGTTCTGGAAAAGTGAAAGGAAAATTGGCTGCACTGACTCACAGCCTTCCACCATGCTAATAAATTGGTGATGTGCTAAGAATAATGTACTTCTTTAAGGGACATTTGTACTTTAGTGGAGTAGGAAGAGGGGATGTATGATGGCTGGCCATTGTGCCCTTGGGCTGCTTTGTAGAATTCAGGAACGAAGAAGCTAGCAGTGGGATGATGATGAGTTTGTTTTAGGCACTGTTTGATCTTGTGATATCTATAAGGCTCTTGGAATGAGATATTCTACAAGCAGTTGAATATGAATTTGAAGCTTGAGACAATGACCTGAGGCTGTTATATTATACCAGTTATAAGCCATCGTTACAGTCTTATATCTGATTGCCTCCATTTAGGTATCATATTTTGAGCCTCAGCCAAAGTGTTGGTGTAAATGTATTTTATACAAAGAATGCAGTGTGGTAGAGCAGCCCACATCCTTTTCTGTGTTGCAGAACCCCTCAGGCCTGCCCCACTCCTCACCTACACCATCTGTGTACTGCCACCCCTGTCCAGCAGCTGCCGCTTGACCTGCATCTGGCCTCTCGTGTGTACCACACCGCTGACAAGAAAGGCCACAGCTCCCCCCTGGGAGTCTTTGGACCATTGTTCCTGGATGATCTCTTCACAGATACACAAAGAGATAGGTAAGAACTCTTTGGTAATTTTGCCTTAAATTAGATTTCAACTGTCAAAGAAATTCCATCTTTGAGGTTAAGATTTTAAAGATTTGATTCTGTTCTTGGAAACTAAACGAGCCTTTTTTTTTCTTCCCATGGCTTTCCTAGTACGTACCTAGACTAAGACGGTATCTCCATTTTTGACAGTATTGACAAGAACCGTACTTGTCTTAGTCTGCTTTGTGTTGCTTTCACAGAATACTTCAGATAGGGTATTTATGAAGAAAGGGAGTTTATTTCTAATAGTTCTGGAGGCTGTGGAGTCCAATATCAAGGTGCTGATATGTGGTGAAGGCCTTCTTGTGTCATTTTATGACTGAAAAATAAAGGAAAAAAGTAAGAGAGCATGAGTGTGTGTGTGAGGGGGGAAGGAAAGGCAAGAGGGATAGAGAGAGGTAATTCATTCTACTCATCATTTTTATTTTAAATCAGGAACCTCTCCTGGGTAAGTAAATCACTCCTAGACTAGTGGCATTAAATGTTTCATAAGGGCAAGTCTTTGTGATATAAAAACCTCTTCAGCGTTTCATCTCTTACACTGTTTCATTGGGAGTTAGACTCTCAGCACATGAACTTTGGAGGAATGTGTTTAGACCATAGCAACAACCTATTATATCACTTTTAGTGATATAATAGTAGTTTCCCAAATGTGTTACATAATTTTCTCATTTGTACTCCATAACAACTGTGGAATATTGATGTGAAATTGAGGCCCATAAAAGCTACTCAGCTGAGCTCCGTGTAAAGAATGAAAAAAAAAAAATCAGTTTTGAAACTCGAACAGTCTTTTGAATTAGATTTCAGCATCATTGGATGTGGGCCCAGGTCATTTGCCTCTTGAGTTTATACCATTTCTCCTTGCGTCTCAGTTCCTTTTGAAATCAGCATAGTGTGTTGTGAAGAATACAAAACATACAACATTGTCAAAAGAGAAGAGGAAAGGAAAACAAGCTGCAATTATTTTGGAAGGGAATACTCTGAGCACCGTGTGCTTCTGCATATGCTTTCTGTTTAAATCTGCAACTGTAAGGAAGAAGTCACAATTTCCATTTTACTGAAGAAGAAATTTAGGCTCCATGATATCCTCAGAAACTTGCCTACATTCTTATTTCTGGATAGGGATTAAAATCCAAATTTCTCTGAGATTTTCTTCATTTTTGTATTTCCTTCTTAAGATTTTTCTCCCCAGTCATGCCTCCTGACTGCATTTTAGTACTCTTGATAATCTGTACATCTGCTCCTTGTCACGGTATGCATGTCTTTATTTCCCACATAAAAGGAGTAAGTTTTGACACCCCTCCTTCCCGCTCACAAAGCCCAGTAGGGGGCAGTAGCACGTGCCTATCAGGAATGTAGGAGTCTCTTGCCTAAGAATTCTGTAGCTGGTAGGAATCCTAAAAAACTCATCTACTACATTTTTTCAGGCACATTAAAAATATGAGTTTAAATAGAACCTGTTTTAGTACTTAGGCTTTGTTTCTCTAAATATCTGAGAATCATGGTATATGTATTACAGAAGCAAACATTGAGAATAATTTTATTGATTGACTGAATGATTGATTGTCTTTGAGACAGTGTTTTTCTGTGTAGTTCAGACTGCCTTGTACTCACTTTGTAGCTCAGGGTGGCCTCAGGTATGTGGCAATCCTCTTGCCTCAGCACGTGGCCTGCTGGACAATAATATTTTAAAAGATCACTTTTAATCATACTCTCATGAATTTATTAGTGACTTATCTATTGTTTTAATGGTCTAGTCTAAATCCATTTACTAAAAACTGATTTTTTTCTTGGCTTCAGTATAAAGTGAAACAGTTACATTTTTTCATAGTTTGAAATGACCTGTGTTCCTTATGTGGTCACAAGTTTCAGCTCGAATTGCTATAGTCATATTGTATTTATCTTTATTTAGACAAATATACATTTTTTGGGTTCATATATCAATCATAATTTTATTTTATTTATTTATTTATTTATTTATTTATTTGTTTGTTTGTTTGTTTGTTTATTTATTTATTTATTTATGGAACCGGGGATTGAACTCAGGCCCTTTTGCTTGCCAGAGAAGCACTTATTCCACTGAGCCATCTCCCTGGCTCCGTCAATCATAATTTTATACATCCGAAGTCTTTTAGCTTTATCAAGTCAGTATTAACTAATCTTTTTTAAACGTTTGTAGAGAATTTTGGAAATTTCAAAAGTTCAGTGTGACATTCCTGGGAATGCCTTTTAAAAGCCTTAAAGCTGAAGTAGAAAATAAAGATATAAACATCATCATGTAGTCATGAAACTGTATAAGCTTTTAAATTTTAATAGATGATCTAATCTGTCTGGTTTTGGGTCATGCCATGAACACTGAATAATTCTGAGAACTTATCAGCTTCTATTATTCATACAAAGTGTTTCAAATGACAAATTCTTTCAAACTCTAATAAAAATTTTCTTTTCTTCACATAGACCTCACTTTTATCTTATCCCAGAGAATCAATACATGCTTTATTTAATAATGATAATTCTTGGCAATTTGTTCCTAAGTACCAAATAAGAAGTTAATTTAAGCATCGAATGTTTAATTCTCTAGCATCCATCTCTCAAGGATTACCTTGCTAAACATAGCTTAACCTTTTCAAAATATATCTATCTGCTGAGCCTCTCAGTTCAGACAAATGTATAATTTGCTGCTGCATTAATAAGTATTCCAAAGAAAGGTAATTGTAATTGTAAAAAAAAATACCTTTTCAATTTAGTGGTTTTTTGCATTTTCTGTTAAATGTACAGTTAACTTGAAAACAAGTTATACAGTTATAATGGTTATACAATTGTAGTGCTTTTATATTTCTGCTTATAGTAATTGTAATTTGTGGCCAACATCAAGGTTATTTTAGTGGAATGACAAGAGAGTGTACATAGGTTTATTTGAAATAGCAAAGCATTCTTCAAAATTATATTTATTTTGTTGAACACCAATTTTGATGAGAACTATATAGTTCATATTGAAATATTTTACTTTAAGATAATTTTTATATTCTAGAGAGATATTTATAGATATTAAAATTGTTAGTATACAATTTTACATTAGACATTTTAAAGTTAATTGTATCAAGTGGGGGAGATAGGTTGTCAACCTAAGTGCCTGCCTGGAATATGCAAGGACCGAGGTTTCATTCCTGGTACCGCATGGCATGCCAGCCCTGGAACTCTGAGCATACTGGGCTGGCTCTAGAACTGGGCATGACTATGCATGCCTGTAATGGAAGCGCTGGGGAGACTGACACAGGAGGATCACTATGAGTCTGAACTGTGTAGCAAGATCCTGTATCAAATAAATAAATAAATAAATAAAAAGTTCATGATATCATTAAAGATCATTACATAATTTTTTAATCTTTCTTATACTTCACAGACTCTTTTAACACTATTGGATTTTTCTGTTTGCTCATCTTTGAATGAAGATAGGTCATTCTTGGCTACCCGAAGTTAATGTAGAATAGGTTTCCTTCACGTTTTGTCTGTTCATTTTTGGTGTAATTAGAATACTACTTTTAGACAAAAAGTAGGAAAACCAGAAATGGGAATTTATACCACTGATTGAATCATTTCAAAACATGGAATTTTGGACCTGAGAATTTTGCCTCAACAGTTTTTCTCTTTAATTGTTAAAACTAATGTCCTAAGGATCACCTTTTCTTACTCTTCAGGGTGTTCAGGGTCTCACTCCACAGACTGGACTCAGTGATTCTACTGTTTTCAACCTCCAAGCGCTAGGATTACAGGTGTGCACCACCACGCCCAGTCTCAATGGCCTTCTCAGTGCACCCTGGGGGTGGGTCAGGCACAGCACGCTGGGGATTGAACCATGGTTCCTGCATCTGCCTAAGCAAGCACTTTAATCTGCTGACCTATCTGGCTGGCCCTTGTTTTCTTTTTAATATGATATAGATTATTGTAGGCTTTTTTCTGCATACGTATAGTTATTACATAAATAGTGTGTTTATGGCAATATTATAGATATTATTTTGACAGTTCATATTCCTTTAAATATACATATTTTTAAGTATAATGACAAATTTATTATAATTATTTTGATGATTTGTGTTACTTAAAACTTACAAATAAATAGCATATATCTAATTGAGAGATTTTATCCAATCCAAACCTCCTAATATTGATATTTGATTTTAAAAAAAGAGAAAATCATATAACAGAAAATATACAGAGGCATATCACATTTAGTGTTGTTTTAACAGTAACTCTTTGTAGTAGGAAAATCATCTCTTTTCTCAAATGAAAATACAGCATAGCAATTAAGGGACTAGTCCATATTTATATAAGTGATAAAATGTAGAATTTGTACTCTGATTTTTCTGATGCCAAGTGTGGTTTCTATTACTTGTCTTTTCTTTATGAATTTGTGAAAAATCCTCTTATATTTTCTCTTTGTGCTTTATCCTGCACATTCATTCTCATCTTGTTTTTACTGCTGACCTAAGACCTGAGCTCTCATTGCATAAAGAGTTCACTGCTCTTGGTGTTTGCGCTGTTCTGACCCAGTTTTGAAGACACTGCTTCTGCCTAAGTTGTTGTGGGGAGTCTATCTACCTGCTTCCTGTTTCCTCATGAAAAACACACGAGCAGTCCTGTTTGTGAGTCCTGGCCAGGGATTGGATCTTGTTCACCTCCTGTTGCTACCTGTGGAACCATGAAAGGCTGCGGGCTGCCTGACCTTGTATTCCCCATTGCCCACTGCTCCCCAAGAGCTTGTACCACCATTTTGTGCTGAACCTTGAGATGCCACAGGTAGAGCCTTATCACCTGTGGGTTATCTTATTTCATTTACAATATTGTGCTCTACCTTCTGCTTTTCTCATGGGGGGATGAGGGCCCAGTCTTCCTCTTCCATTCCCCCTTCACCTCATAGTCTGCTGTTTCTCAGTGGTCACAATAGTCTAGCCACTGTCCTTGCCCTTATGTGGCCTTGCTCCTTACTGCATAATCTAGGCAATGGCCTGAGATAGTAAAACAAAGAACATGAGACTGAACATCTGCTTGGGGTCCAGCGGTGATACAGAAGTGCGCGAGCCATAGCCGTCTTGACATTCTCCTACTCAACGCTTCTGACATAAGGGATGTGGAGGTCGAGGCATCCAGATTATAGCTGTGGCGGCTAAAACTAGAATTCATTGTAATCTCCAGTTTTCAGATAATCTCTTTGAACATAGCCCCACCCATATGGTTCGAGTGGGATTTTAATTCAGCCATTTGGAGTGATGAAAAAGATCATTTCTATGTCCTACCGAGACTTGATATTAGATCAGTACACTTTATTTTCATATAGAACACCGACACAAGGACTGATCTGAAATTTGTCTGTTTCCATAACTCCTATATGTAAAAGTTGGATTTTTTTTTTAAAAAAGTAAAACAATGACATTCCACCAGATGTCACTGTTTGCATGTAGCAATGAAAGTACAATGATTTTTGAAAAGAATAAATTTTCCCCCTTCCTAACAGTATTTGGCAAAAAAAACTTGTTATATGGTTAACATGTATTCTTCCATAGACTCCCTTAATTGAAATGATATTTCCTAGGCTTTTAAAAGCCTAAAAATATTCATGTGCATCTTCAGATTTTAAGGAAAGTGCTCAAGAAAATTATTTATAGATTAATAATTTCAAATCTATTTTTCCAGACCTAGGAAAAAACTTCTTTTTGTACAACATTCTCTGTAAGTGGCTTCTGAAATCAGCTTAGTAGTTTGCTATGGGTATTCTTAAAAACTGGTGTCTACAGCAGTGAGTTGAGCACATTGCTTTGTTGAATGTTTGTCTATGCAAGCATTCTTCAAGTTTCCCTGTACACATTTCCTGTGAGTTACCAAAAAAGGGGCTGTCTGATGCATTCTGTGATCCTTTCTTGGGCACTGCAGTCAGAAGCAAGGTGCATTTATTTTAAGGAGGAGAGAGTGAGGTGGTTGTGCAGGGCCCCCTCTGTAAGAGTCCTGCTAAGGGTTTCCTCCTTATTCCACATGCTGAACCTCACAGTCACCTGTGGGTAACTCACAGATATGTGCACAGAGGTTTGAAGAGTGTTCACAGCTTAGAACAGCATGTTCTATTTCTTTGACAGCATCTTACAATAGGAAATACATTTTATATCTAGCCCCATGGAAGGCCAATGTTCATTTAGTAGGGGCTTCATTTAGACTTTCCACTCAGGTGAGCTTGCTCCCTTCAACAAACCCCTTCCCTGATGATGATGATGATGATGATGATGATGATGATGATGATGATGATGATGACATCATGCCTTTACTGGCTCTGTTCTCCGTGAAAGCTCTCTCTCTGTTATTTTTAAGCATTAGTTTCAGGAAGACTCAATCAGTGTCACCACTTACAGGTGAGGAAGCAATGGCTTAGCAGCCCTCTCAGTCTGTTTCCTGTTGTAACAGAACACCTGAGTCTGGTTAATTCATGTAGGGAAGAGGTTTATGGTTCTAGGGGCAGAGAAGTCCAAGACTGGGCAGCTGACTCTAGTGAGGGTCCCATGATGCTTCAGCTCAGAGAAAAAAGTGGTAGGATAAGGAGGCTTAGTGTAAGAGAGAAAAGGGGGAGAGATAGCCATACTGCTAATCCAGAAAGGTGTTAAGCCATTCATGAGCACTTCACCCTTTTGATAACAGCCCTCCCAGGAGGCCCCAACTCTCAAACCCCACTTTGGGACTAAACATAGTGTTGTAGTCAGAGTGGGCAAGGGAGATAATTTAATACAAGACATATGATTTATGAGGTTATTTGATAATTGTCACACAAAGAGACAACTACAAAAAGAGTATAGGAAGTGTGTTGTCAACGCACTAAAAACCCAAGCAATCCAGCAGAGGGGTCTGTTTTTTTTTTTTTTTTTTTTTTTTTTTTTTTTTTTTTTGGCAGAACCAGGGATTGAACTTAGGCCCTTGCGCTTGCCAGGGAAGCGCTTATTCTACTGAGCCATCTCCCTGGCCAATATTTCTTTCTTTTCTTTTCTTTTTTTTTTTTTTGGCAGAACCAGGGATTGAACTCAGGCCCTTGCACTTTCCAGGGAAGCACTTATAGGCAGAGGGGTCTGGATCCCATGACAGTGTCCTCACATTGGTGTTTCATGCAAGTTTGTTTCTTAGCAACAACAGGTTCTGATGATAAGAACAGCTGACCTGAGCTCTTCTGGTGATAAGAACAGCTGAATTCATATCAGGAAAGCCAGCATGACACAGTTCTCCAGGAGAGCCAACATCTCCATCCCCTTCCTCTCCATTTCTCCTTTTATGTTGTTGACAACAATCCTCAGATGGGTCCTTCATACCCAGGACTGTTCATCTGGGTGTTGCAAGTTGACCATTAGTTGTCAGTCTACCACACATGGGTTTGGTGGGTACAAATACTATGCAAAACAACACCCAGAGAGCACAGCAGGGGGCTAGAAGGAGGCTGAAACCCTAGCTATTCTTCTCTTTTCCAAAGCCTTGTTCTTTCCCTTCTAATAGTGATTTTTGAGCTTCTGGAGGACAAGACCCTGTAGGGTGTTGGGCAAGTATATTAATTCTTAGGCCCTATGTGCTAAACTTACTGAGTTAAAATCTCTCAAGGAAGGATCTGGAAAGCCATAGTTGTGACGGTTGTTGAGAAGATTCTTATAATTAAGCCATTTTGGGAAGACAGAATGTCAGTGGTTTTGAACTGAAGAGTGCTTTGGAATCACCTGCAGACCTGTTCAGAACACACATGGTGGGGCTCACCTGCTGAGCTGCTGGTTCATTCCATCTGCAATGGGGTCCAGTAGTCTGCACTGTGAAGATGTTCTGATGTGAAGCTTCTGGTGCTAGTTCAGAAAGGCACATTGAGAACACTGCAGTGTGTCCTGCTGTCCTTTGATTCTCTGTTCCCCAGGGTAGAGCCTGGGGCTGGTGTTGGCTAAGATTTTTGTCCAGCCAAAATTCAGTATCTACAATATTTTTTCAATGTCTATTGTATTCTTATCCTTTAGAGGCAGAAAATGAGTAATACTTTTTACCCCAAGGCAGACAGTAATCTACTGTCAAAAGCTATACAGAATAAAGGGAAATATATGCTATGATGAAAGAACAGATAAAACACAGCAGGAAAATAAGGAATACAGATAAATTTTGACCTTGCATGGAATATTTGTAAAGATTTGGAAGAGTTGAGATCTGAAAACCTTGCCCTACTCATTTTCAGATCATATGCACTAAGCCTGTGGTCTGTCTTCTTATTGCCACTGTAGGAAGCACAGCGCTTAGAGCATCTTTTGGATAGCAACTAGAGGTCCAGTGGAAATTTGGGAAAAGTAGGGGTTTTGGGATCCATGGTGTCTTTGCTGTGGAGGACACTTGCTGGTGGGCTCCTCTTCCTTCTTTTAAGAATGAAGGGCTGAAGCAAGTAAAATATGGAGGAAACTTACCAAGTAAGCATTCATACAGAAAGAGTTGCAAACCTCAGGTGGCCTTTGCTCTGTGCTCCTCCACAGGTGTCTGGCAGGGATATGCACCCCAGAATGTCTAGTGACTTCTTGGACTTTACTTATGACCAATCAAAATTAATGCTTGTGAATGTGAACAACAATATAAAAGATGTAAATGAATTTTGGTACCCTGCTTTTGGCGTATAGTCAGAACAATGCAGCAGTCCTTCAAGGTCACCCTGCTGCTTACCTCACCATGCTGACCCCACACATGGTCTAAGAGCTACTTTATTGATGTCTGTACACTCTGAAATTTTTCTCTTAGTTCCTAGATCTGACCCAGTTCTGTTTTTCTGGGTATGTCAGTTGAAATTTAGTTTCAGACAACAGCAACATTTTTAGCTGTTTGAAGCTAAAAGAGATTGAGTAATGGCAGTGCAGTGTGTATAAAATCAATAGAAAGATGGCTGTGAGTCGAAGATGGCTTTCAGAAACACTGAAACAGCAGAAGGCTGGTCTGCCAAGGAAGCCTCTCCCTGGCAGTCAGGAGGCAGAGGAGTTGAAAGCTCACACTGACAGCATGCCACATTTGCTGATGTGGAGTGGCTTCTGCTGTCACAGCTTTTGACTCTGGAGCCATGCTAGGTCTGTCTGCTGTGCTCACTGGACAACCCACAAAGGCAGCACCTAGAATGCTGGTACCAAAAAGACCTGGGTGTATCCACTGCTAGAAACATCAGAATGTTCTGCCTTCTAAATTGATGTGTGTGCATTGAGGCGTTGGGCCCCAAATCACATCTAGAACATGGGCTGCAGGAGGGCTTTTAACCTCTGACCTTGGCAGTTCAGTTCAGCCCTTTCTTTACCAACATGGCTCTGTATGGATCCATTTCCTAAGAGTAAGATGGGCTTTAGGAGTTGCTGCATGTCAAAAAAGAAATAGTGTCTGTGAATTCTTAGTTTTCAGTCAGTGGCTTATAAAGTTGTCTGTTCATATATATGAAAAAATTAGAGGGACCAATAGCTCTAAATACTTACATGTGAAATTGACAGAATCATAAACCTACTGAATATGTATATTTTGTTTTCATTTTACAATAGGTTTTGCAGTACCAGAACTGATATATTTTAAAGAAGCTTGTAGATCAGACATCAATTATACTTTTTTTTTTTTCCTTTTTTTTTTGTATTTTAGGGAAGAGTCTATAGGGTGTTCAGGTTCTCACTACTAGATTAGATTCATAATGATCCACCTGTTTACAGCCTCTCAAGAGCTAGGATTACAGGCCTGCACAACCACACCCAGTTGCAATTGCCATCTCAACATGCCTTGGGAGGCGGGGCCGGCACAGCAGGCTGGGGTTCAATCCTGACCCCTCTGCATTCTTGCAGGTGCTTTAATCTGCTGAGCTCTTTGGCTGGCCCAGACATTAATAATATTTTGTCTTCAAATTTTGGTTTATTTCTTCTTTTTGGCCAGATTAAAGCTTTTAATGATTTTTGCATCTCCTAATACATTCTTAAGTTTATGCAGCTTGTACCTACCAAGGAAAGAGCTTATGCCAAAACAGCTTTTTGCTTATCCAAGCAATATATGATTCAAGAAAGGAAAAATTTCCTTTAATAAAGTGAGAAGGCCATTCTATTTAGGGTGGGGCTCTACTGCAGTTGGAGAAATTGAGCCTTTGAGCTGGGCATGATGGTGCATGCTTATAACTCCAACTATATGGGAGGCTGAGGCAGAGGGATTACAAATTTGAGACTAGTCCTGTTAGTTTAGGAAGACCTTGACTTAAAATGAAATAAAAAGGGCTAGCGGTGTGGTTCAGTGGTGGAGAATTCTTGGGTTCAATTTCCAGCAACCTTCACCTTCACATACCACAAAAGAAATGCAACTTTTGCTGTGAGCTTGGACTGGGGAGTGCATTAAAACTCAGGTGATAGAGAAAACACAGATGATAGAGAAATTGTAATTTCTTTTATAATTAGGCTTTCTTAAGGTGAATTTACTATTAAACATGATGAAACTTAAGTCATCAAGAGGTTACTTCTAGTGGTTGGGGAGATAGCTCAGTAGAATAAGTGCTTGCTTGGCAAGTGCAGGGTACTGAGTTCAATCCCTGGTACCACAAAACAATAGGAGGTTACTTTTAAAATAACCAAACATAAGCTATTTTTGGATTATTTCTTTATTTGACTGCTTCACAGCTTCTGCCTAATGCAGATGTCAGAGTTCCGTGCTTGTTTCAACAGAGGTACTACAAGAAAGCAAGTATCTTTTGCTTTAATAATGACTTCAGAAACCAATGTATTGCCTTTGTCACTTTGTAGAATATTGTATGGTATTCCTGTTATGGATGAACACCAAGAAAGTGCCAGCAATGCTCCAGTGCCGCCGAGCCTGACCCCTGAAATAGCGTGGAGAATGAGGTGGCACTTTCACAACCCACGCCTGGAGCTCTTAGGACAGGAAGTAAGAACTTTCTTTCCTGTTAGTTTTCTCTCCACCCAGGTTCACAAACTTTTTATGGAAGACTCCAGTAATTGTTTATGTGAGCTCTATCTATTGATTTTCACAATGTAAAATGTTAAAATAGAAAATATAAAAGTCTTTGTTAAAAATAGGAATAATAAAGTCACATGTGACATATGAAAAATTATTATTTTTAAAAGCAAAATTACAGTGAGAAATCTAATATTATTTATTTTATTCTTTATCTCATCATTGCCTGGCTCTACATTAGCCATCTAGGTTCTGAAGTTTGCTACTATATTTGCTTCTATATTGTGGTTGTTTTGGTTGACATGTGAGACTTAATGAGTTGTGCCTTTTTGAGAGTTAGTTGAGAGATTTCTGCTTCTAGGGACGGTAAGGAAGATTTACTTTTATATATTAATATTGCTCACTAAAGCTAAAAATTATGATGTTACAAACGTAAGAAGACTCTAATGGTGGAAAGGAGAAGCACACTGATGAGGAATATTACAACCCAAGAAGTGACACAGTAGTTAGTCATTGTTTTTGGTTTCCTTTCTTGATATATCCTAGATTTAGCTGAATAAGGTGGTATGTGTACCAGCTGGAAAAGGCAAACATGAGGTAGTTAAGCTTTTTTCTATTTTATAATGGCTCTTTATTGAGCACATTATTATTATTTCTTTAATTTTATTTTATTGAAGAACAAGTAGCAATGAGACTATTTCAAATCAAATTAGTAGGACAGATTTCAACAATTAGTACATTGCACATGGTTTTCATAGTGGCTTTTTGTTCTACAAGGTGCATATATGATACTCTTATCTACAACTAGAGCAGATGCCTCTAATCAATGAATTAATAGAATGTAGTTGCATACCTATCTTTTTTTTTAAAGTTGAATTATATTACAGTTTCAATAATAATTTTTACATAGTTATCTTCCTAGCGGTTATCCATAGTGCAAGCAGCAGACAGGATGTCCTGTCCAAACACTATTAGTGTAAATCTTTCTTCTCATAGAATTACACAAAAGTACTGCATATTTACCCTAACTGTATAATTCATACAAACACAGAATGGTTCTTCCTTTGTATCCTCTTTTTTTGTTTAGTCCTGTCAAAGATGGGCATTCCATTGTCATTCAATTATTAAAGGTGCTTGAATTCAGCAAAACAATCCAGCAAGGTCCAGCAGTCCACCATAATAGTGGGTTATTCAAAGAAGATGTTGACTAGAGCCATTCACAGCTCAACTTAAATGGCCTTATTTTATATACCTTGTTTTTATACTTTTCTGCTGGATGGTTAAGACCAAGATGAAGCAAGACCTATATAACAGGAAATGTAACTTTTGTATCTGATGAGGTCAAGCAAGTCCCCTCGGGGTTTATCCTGTAACTTTCACTCCTTTGTCAGTGTCAGCCATGTGGATGAGACATGACCATTGCTTGACCAGTTTGCTCTCTTTGAAAGGCTGACAGAAAGTTTTCTCTCCATGTGACTCTCCTGAGGCACACTATAGATCATTGACCACATTCCTCTATCTCCTTGATCAGAAAATGTGGGGCACAACTGAGTTCCATGATGTTACAGTACAGGTTCTCCTATGTCCTGAGTCTTCACTGACCTTGAAAGGATAGGGCCAAAATGTTGGCTGACCTTGCAGACCTTCCATTTCTCCAATTTTTGATCTGCAAAATTAGGTTGTTAACCATCCAGAAGAGAAGCTGATTATTACCCTACAACATATATAGTTCAGTTTACCCTATCTAGCTAAATTCTTTTTAGTTGTTGTTATACCTTCCTACTTGTATTTCTTCTTTTGATTTCTTATACTAGGGAGACAATATGATATTTGCACATATGTGTCTGGTTTATTGCACTTATGAGTATATGTTCAAATGGCATCCATTTAAATATAAATGCTTGAAATTTATCAATTTTTATAGTTGAGTAATATGACATTATATAGAAATACCACATCTTTTTCAACCGTTCCTCATGTGACAGGCATCTTGGTTGTTTATAAGGTTTTGCTATCACAAATTGTGCTGCTATAAACATAGGTACACAAATGTCACTATGATATGATGTTTTCAGTTCCTCTGGGAAAATTCCCAGTAGGGGGATAGCCGGATTTCTAGTCCTACTCTTTTGAGGAGTCTCCACACTGACCTCCACAATGGGTGTACCAGTCTACATTCCCACCAGCAGTGGAAAAGTGTTCCTGTTTCACCAACATTTATAGTTGGTTGATTTGTTTATGATAGCCGTTCTTTCTAGAATGAGATGGTATCTCAGTGTTGTTTTAACTTGCATTTCACAGATGGCTATTGATGTGAAGCATTTTTTCATATATTTATTCACTTCTTTAATTTCTTCCTCTGAGAAGTGCGTGTTCATCTCAGATGCCCATTTCTGAATTGGGTCTTTAAATTTGAGGGCCCTAATACATCTTCGTTTTTCATAAATTCTAGAGAGCAGACCATTGTGGGAGTGCTTATTAGTTAAGATGTTTTCAAAATTTGTCGGTAGTCTTTTTACTTTGTTAACAATTTCTTTTGATGTGCAAAAAATTCTCCATAAGAGTTGATCCCAGTTGTTAATTCACTAAGTGTCTCCAATGTGAATACATGTTTGCTCTTGAACTCTTTGCCTACCCCTTTGTCTTCAAGAGTTCCTCCTAATTTCTTTTCCAGGAGATTGATTGTTTCTGTTTTAATGTTTAGATCTTTCATCCATTTTGACTTTAGCTTAGTGCACGGTGATAGAGCTGGGTTGAGTTTTAGTTTTGGCATGTAGGAAGCCAGATTTTCCAGCACCATTTGTTAAGGAGGTTATCTTTCTTCCAGTAAGCATGTTTGGCCCTTTTGTCGAAGATCAGGTGGCTGAGTGTGTTTGTAGAGGGTTTTTCTAATCTGTTCCATTGATCCTCAGGTCTATTTCATTGCCAATACCATGTTGATTTTATCACAGTGGCTTTGTAGTATAATTTCAAGTGAGGGATTGTGATGCCTCCTGCCTTGTCTTTGTTGGCCAGTATTGCCTTTGCTATTCTAAGTCTTTTCTGGTTCCAAATAAATTTTAGGAATGAATTCTCCAGGTCTGGGAGGTATGTTGGTGGCAGTTTTATAGGGATTGCATTAAATCTGTGCAACAATTTTGGGAATATGGTCATCTTCATGATGTTGGTTCTTCCTAT
The DNA here is from genome assembly GCA_004027165.1 of Ctenomys sociabilis. NCBI lineage: Eukaryota > Metazoa > Chordata > Mammalia > Rodentia > Ctenomyidae > Ctenomys > Ctenomys sociabilis. The sequence continues at coordinate 78,440 of PVKA01002410.1, read as the reverse complement.
CCAGGAGCAGGGAATATCTTTCCGTTTTCTGAAATCCTCTCTGATCTGTTTTTTAGGGCAGTGTAATTTTCTATGAAAAGATCTCTATCCTCCATGGTTAAGTGAATTCCAATGTATTTCACTTTCTGCAGTGCTATTGTGAAAGGAATTGTTTCTATATTTTCCCTCTCAGTATGTTTGTTATCTGTGTAAAGAAATACTATTGACCTTTGAGTATTAACTTTGTATCCTGCTATGCTACTGAATTTGTGTATCAATTCTAGTAGCTTTTTTGTGGAGTTCATTGGGTCTTGCAAGTAAAGTATGATGACATCTGCAAAAAGTGATAATTTCACTTCTTCTTTATCTATTCTTATTCCTTTTATTTCTTCCTCTTTTCTATTGGCTGTAGCTAATGATTCCAAAACTATATTGAATAGGAGGGGTGATAGAGGACATCGTTGTCTTGTACCAGATCTAAGAATAAAATATTTCAGTTTTTCACCATTTAAAATTATATTAGCCATTGGGTTGTCATATATGGCTTTGATCAATTTGAGGTAGAGGTATTCTATTCCAATGTTCTGTAGGACTTTGAACATGAATGAGTGTTGGATTTTGTCCACAGCTTTCTCTGCATCAACTGAGATGATCATGTGGTTTTTAAATTTCAGTCTATTAATATAGTGTATTACATTTATAGATTTTTGAATATTGAACCATCCTTGCATCCCTGGGATGAATCCTTCCTAGTCATGGTGTATGACCTTCTTGATGATATGCTGTATTCTATTTGTTAGTATTTTTGCATCTGTGTTCATGTAGTACTCTCATTTTAGTTGTGTCTTTCTCTGGTTTTGGAATCAGTATGATACTTGCCTCCAGAAATGATCTTGGGAGGACTGCTTCCTTTTCAATTTCATTGAAGTCTGAGGAGCATAGGGATTATATCTTCTGTACAGTTCTTGTAGAATTCAGCTGTGAATCATTGGGACCTGGGCTTTTGTTTGTTAGCAGCCTTTTTTATTACATTTTTTATTTCGTTGGCTGTTATTGGGTTATTGGGAGTTGTTATATCTTCTTGATTCAGTTTTGGTAATTTGTACCTTTGTGGGAATCTGTCGATTTCTTGTGTGTCTTCTATTCTGTGAGCGTAAATATTCTAAGAAGTATCTATTGATAATCTGAATTTCCACTGGGTGTGTTGTGATTTCACCTTTTTCAATCCTTATTGCTTGTATTTGAATTTTTTCTTTCCTTTTATTGATGAGGTTAGCTAGGGGCTTATCAATTTTGTTTAGTCTTTCAAAGAAACAGCTTTTTGATTCATTGATTCTTTGAACTATTTTCTTCATCTAAATTATTTTTTGCTCTAATGTGTATGATTTTTTCCCATCTTCATGCTCTGGGTTTGGTTTTGTCTTCCTTTTCTAGATGTCGGAGGTGCAACATGAGGATGTTTATTTTTTCCTGTTCTGTTTTCCTAATGTGTGAGTTCATAGCTATGATTTTCCCTCTAAGAACTGCTTTCATTGTATCCCACAAATTCCAGTAAGTTGTGCTTAAATTTTCATTGAATTGTAGATACTGTTGAATTTCTTGTTTAATTTCTTCGGTGACCCATTGATTGCTGAATAGGGCGTTGTTTCATTTCCATGAATTTAGCGGGGTCGTCTGGTTTCTTCTGTTGTTCACTTCCAGTATCATTGCACTGTGTTCAGATAATATGCATGGGATAATTTCTGTTTTCTTTCATATGCTCAAGCATGACCTATGGACTAGTATGTGGTCTATTTTAGAAAATGACCCATGTGCAGCTGATAAAAATGTGTATTCTTCTGTGGTTGGGTGAAACACTGTATATGTCCATCAGGTGCATTTGCTCCAAGCTCTGGTTCAGTTCTGCTACTTTTTTGCTGATTTTTTGTCTGCTTGACCTGTCTTTTTGAGATAAGGGGGTGTTAGTCTCCTGTTAAGATTGTCTTGGATGTTAGATTTTTCATGTTCATTAAGATTTGTCTTACATAGTTGGGTGCTCCTGTGTTTGCTGCATAGATATTTATGAGTGTTACATCTTCCTCTTGAATTTTTCACCTAACCAGTATATAGTGGCCTGCTTTATTTCATTTGATCCTTCTTGGTTTGAAGTTGAGACTGTTGAAAACAAAACTGCTACTCCTGATTTTTTCTGAAGTGCTAGGGCATGTACTATGTTTTCCATACTTTGACTTTAAGCCTTTGAATGTCTTTTTGAGTTGTGTGTTTTTTGTATATAGCATATTGTTGGGTTTTGTTTCTTATTCCACTGTGCCAGTCTATTTCTTTTCATTGGTGAATTGAGTTCATTTCCATTGATGGTTATAATTGAAATGTGTTGACTTATGAATGTCATGTTATTTTCCTACTGTTTTTTACTCCTTGTTTGCCCTATTTAGTGGGTTCCTTCTGTTCTCACTTGTGAAGTTCTGGTCATTCTGGTCCCTCTCTAGAATAGCTTTCAGTAGCCTCTGTAGGGATGGCTTTGTCATCATGAAATTCTTTATTTGTTCTTTGTCATGGAAGTATTTCACTTCTCCACCAAACTTGAAAGAGAGTTTTGCAGGGCACAGTAGTCTGGGCTGGAATTTGTTTTCATAGAGAACTTGAAGTACTGTGCTCCATGCTCTCCTTGCCTTCATGCTTTGTGAAGAGAAGTGGGCTGTATTTCTGATGGGCTTTCCTTTGAATGTGATCTGCTTCTTGTAGCAACTTTCAGTATATTATTTTTGTCCTGGATTTTTGGGATCTTGACTATTATATGTCTCGGTGTGGTTTTAGTTGGGTTGAAGATATTTGGCATTCTGTATGCTTCAGTTACTTGAATGTTAGGTTGTTTACTCATATTCGGGAAGTTTTCTGCTATTGCTTCTGCCCATATTCTTTTTTTTTTTTTTTCATTTGTATTGAGTCCTTGTTTCTTATTGATGCCTATTAATCTCATATTGTTCATTTTGGCATCAATTTGCAGGTGGTGGATTATTTTTTCTTGCATCCTTGTTTCTCATCTTTTCACTAGGTGCACTTGGGTCTTCAAGATCTGAAATTCTGTCTTCACTTTCACTCAAACGGTTTTGTAGACTCGTGCTTGAGATTTTATGTTCTTCTATATCTTTGACTCTGCTTCATGTGATCTATTTCTTTCCTGTATTGCTCATTCAAGGAATCTATCATATTTCTAATCTTCTATTTTTTTTTATCAAAAAAAATCTTCTTTAGAGGTAGGTACTAAATCTTTTACTATAGAGGGTTTTTTTTCCAAATTAGATTTCTTCCATATAGTTCCACAATTCATTCTCTACTTCAGATACTATGATTTCAAATATTTCTTTTTTATTTCAGATATTATTTCTGCTCTCAATTCCTCTTTACCTGTCTGCTGTTGTGTCTTTGCTTGCAACACTCTTAATTCATATGTTTTATCTGAAATAGCGTTCTATGCACTTGTTCTGGGTGGGCCTTCGGTTTCCCCCATATGTTTTTGGATTTGCTTCATTACTTTGGGTGCTATGTATTCAAAAATTTCTGTTTTTAATTTTAGGTGTTTTGGTCTGAATTCCTCTATACCTTTGTGCTGTTATTTCTTTGCCTTGGATGCTGTTAATTCATTCATTTCAGCTGAGGTAGTGTCCTCTGTAGTTATTATTGGTGGGCTCGAGGCCTGAGATTGCATTTTACTCTTTTTCTTTGTCATTTTGTATAACACTTACGTCTGACCTTTGGTGTAGAGCTTTGGTGCAGTTACAACCTTAGTGCGTAATGAGATTCGGGTGCCAATTCATTGAGTTTGATATTATCCAGTTATGCCTGGCCTGATTCTAGCTGTTATGTTCTGTTCCTTTTTGCTGCAGCCCTTCTGGCCCAACTTTGAGCCTGTGGTTCCCCTCTGTTTTGTCTCTGGCCCAGGAAGCACTGAGGAGCGCAGAAGCTGTCCCACACACTCACTTGGCTGTGCTGGTATGGATCTGGGGCCGGAAGAGTCACAAAAGTTCTTACTGGCTCGAAGGGCTTGGGGGCAGGGGCTCTGGTGAGTTGCAGGGTTAGACGGTCCAAGAGCTTCTCAGAACTTCTTGCTTGCTCACTCGCAGGTCTTGAGGGCTGGGGCTCTGGATTCCGCTTGGCGCGCCGGGAAGCCGATAGTTCTCCTACACACTCACTGGGCCGGTTTTGGGTGTATCAGGTGCTGGAAGAGTCAAAAGAGTACTCACTGGCTTTTCCGGCTTGGTGGCAGGGGCTTCAGAGAGTTGCAAGGAGGGACAGGCGTAATTAAGCTTTTGTATCCAATTTATTTCCCTGAATGTTCTCAAAGTGCATCCATCTTCTTACAAGTGTCTCAAGTTCATCCATTTTGTATAAATGCCACATTTTCTATTTTTAAATTTTATTTTCAATATTAAAAATAAAAGCAAAAGCAAATATTAGAAACCAAGACAGAAAGAGGTTAAAATAAAACAATACATATGTTACAGATTTCAAAGCAAGAATGCTAATTAACAATGGTTGTTCTATTATCTACTTTATTGTTAGTTCTGTTGCTCAGATTAACAGATATAGTGATGCAGGATTGGACAGATAATTGAATATTACCACTTGCTTTCAAGAATCCTTATTTTTTGTTGCCTTTTTTTACTTAAAAATTATGTTAATGAAATATAATAATAGGTAGGACATTAGAATTGGTAAACCTTTAGGGGACCAAGATGAGAGGTATTCAAGTGCTATTTTTGGATTATATACTTGTATCCTTGATGTCCCTGCTTAGATTGCAGATATCAGCATATAGAGTTAGTCAAGGTGAAAATTCTACACATTAATTTCTATTTTCAAAAAACTGATGGACATTATTAGTACAATGGTCTCATCCATCCTGTATATATACTACATGTTTTCCCCTCTTCCTTTTTTCCTATATTTTCTTATTTCTCTCATCTTTGGCATTTAATCCTTGAGTTCAGTTTCTCTCTGTTTTACTATATCTATTATAATTTTCAGATATTAATTTCTTCTTACAGGTTCTTACACTAGGGAAACAACGATATTTACACATGTGGCTCTGATTTATTTCACTTATGAGTATAGTCTCTAGTTCTATATACTTACCTATGAAGGCTTCGAGTTTATATGTCTTTATAGCTGAGTAATATTCTGGTATATAAAAATACAATTTTGTTTTTATCCATTCCTCAGGTGATGGGCATATTGGTTGTTTCCAAGATTTAGCTATGACAAATTGTGCTATAAACATCGGTGTGTATATATATCACTATGGTATTATGTTTTCAGTTTTTTTGGTAAAATACCAGAAAGGGAATAGCTGGTTTGAATGGGATTTCCAGTTTTAGGTTTTTGAGGTGTCTCCACATCAATTTCCATAGTGGTTATACCAGTCTATATTCCCACTAGAAGTGAAGAAGCATTTCTGTTTCACAAAAGCCTCTTCAGCATTTGTTATTAGTTGATTTCTTTATGATAGCCATTCTTTCAAGGGTGAGATAGGATCTCAGGGTCATTTTAGTTTGCATTTTTTCAATGGCCAGTGCTGTGGAACATTTTTTAAGTATTTATTTGCCACTTGTGTTTCTTCCACTGAGAAGGGTGTATTCATCTCAGATGCCCATTTTTGGAACGAGTCTTTAAATTTTCGGGCCTAATTTATATATATATTATATATATATATTTCTTTATAGTTTCTATATAGAAGACCTTTCTGAGTGATTATTGGTTAAGATTTTTTCCCAATCTGTGGTGATTTCTTTCAACATGTGCAAGCTTCCCTATAAGATGAGATACCAGTTGTTGATTATTTGCAGTATTTCCAATGTAGTTTGGTTTTTGTTCATAAACTGTCTGCCAACCCCTGTCTTCAAGATATCTACCTACTTTCTCTTCCAAGGAGATTTAGTGTTTCTGTTTTAGTGTTTAGATCTTTAGTCCATTTTGACTTCAGTTTAGTGCATGGCAATTGACCTAGTCTAGTTTTAGTTTTCAGTATGTGGAAAGCCAGTTTTTCTAGCACCATATATTAAAGAGGCTATCTTTCTTCCAGTGAACATGTATGGCCCCTTTGTCAAAGATAAGATGGCTGAGTGTGTTTGTAGTTGTATCTGCATTATTATAATTTTTCCATTGATCCTCAGGTCTGGATTTTCTTTCAGTAGCATGCTGATTTAATCGCAGTACCTTTGTAGCCTAATTTCAAGTCAGGGATTGTAATGCCTTCTGCCTTGCCTTTGTCATCCAGGATTGCCTTTGCTATTCTAGCCTTTTCTGGATTCAAATAAAATTTAAGTATGTTTTCTCTAGCTCTGTGAGATACATTGATGGTATTTTGATAAGGATAGCATTAAATCTTTATAAGAATTTTCTGAGTATGGCCATTTTTATAATGTTGATTCTTCCTATCCAAGAGCAAGGAATATCTTTCCATTTTCTGAAATCCTCTGATCTATTTTTTCAAAGTATTGTAATTTTCATTGTATAGATCTTTTAATTCTTTGTTATATTAATTCCTAAGTATTTCATTTTTTGGTTACTATTTGAAAGGTACTGTTTCTCTAATTTCTCTCTCAGTGAGTTTGTTATTGGTGTAAAGGAATGCTATTGATTTTTTTGTGTTGACTGTTTCCTGCTGTACTACTGAATTTGTTTATTAATTCTGGGGCTGTCTTGGTGGAGTATTTTGGTCTTTCCAGTAGAGTATCATGTTACCTGCAAATAATGGTAATGTAACTTCTTTACCTATTCTTATTTCTTTTTCTTCTCTCTTTTGTCTAATGGGTCTAGCTAATGATTCCAGAACTATGTTGAACAGGAGTGGTGATAGTGCCCATCCTTGTCATGTAACTGATTTGAGAGTAAAAGCTTTCAAATGTTCCCCATTGAGAATTCTGTTGGCTGTTGGTTTGTCATAGATGACTTTTATCATGAGGTATAGGCCATCTTTTCCAATTTTCTATAGAGCTTTGATCATGAATGAGTGTTGGACTTTGTCAAAAGCCTTTTCTGCACTGATTGAGAAGATCATATGGTTTTTCGTCTTGTCTCTATTGATATAATTTATTGCGTTTATAGATTTGCACATGTTGAGTGATCCTTGTATCTCTGGGATGAATCCTACCTGGTCATGGTATATAATATTTTTGATTATTTGCTGTATTCTCTTTGCTAGTGCTGTATTTATGATTTTTACATCTATGTTCATGAGAGAGATTAGTCTTTAATTCTCTATTTTAGGTCAAAAGTTTCTCTGGTTTTGTTATCAGTATAATACTTATCTCCAGGAAAGATTTTGGGAAGTTTTGCTTCCTTTTCAATTTCATTTAAGAGTCTGAGGAGTATTCAGAGTATATCTTCTGTAAATTTCTTGTAGAATTCTGCTGGGAATCCATCAGGACCTGGGCTTTTCTTTGTCAGTAAGTTTTTTTTTTTTTTTTGTTTTAAATAACATTTTCAATTTCGTTGGTTGATACTGAGTTATTGAGAGTTCTCTGTTATTGGTTCACTTTTTGTAATTTGTACCTTTCTAGGAATCTGTCCACTTCTTCTGTGTCTTCAATTATGTAAGAGTAGATTCTCAAAATAGCTATTGATTTTCTAAATTTCTACAGTCTCTAGAAGTTGCTCTCTTTATTCCTTATTGCTTGAATTTGAGTTTTTTCTTTCCTCTTTTTGAAGAGGTTGACTAGGGGTTTATGAATTTTATTTAATGTCAAGGGACCAGCTTTTTGATTCATTAATTCTTTTCTTTGTCTCGAATTAATTTCTGCTCTGGTCTTTGGAATTTCCTCCATCTTTGGGCTTTGGGTTTGGTTTGCTCTTCTTTCTCTAGAAGTTTAAGGTGTTGTATTAGTGTATTTATTTATTCTTGTTCTGTTTTCCTAATGTGTGATTTCACTACTATAAATTTTCCTCTGAGAACTGCTTTCATTGCATCCTACACATTCCAGTAAGTTGTGCTTGAATTTTGTTGGATTGTATATATTGCTTAATTTCTTCTTTAATTTCATCTATAACTCATTAGTTGCTGAGGAGGGTGTTATTAAACTTCCATGTTTATGGAATTTTTGTGCTTTATTTTGTTGCTAATTTCCAGTTTCATTACATTTTGGTCATATAATATACATGGCATAATTTCTGTTTTCTTGAATATACTTAAGTATGAACTATGGACTAGTTTGTGGCCTATTTTAGAGAACATCCCATGTATAGCTAAAAAGAATGTGTATTCAGATGTTGGGTGAAACATTCTGTATATATCCACTAAGTGCACTTTTTCAAAGATTTAGTTCAGTTCTGCTACCTATTTGCTAATTTTTTGTCTGCTTGACATATCTTTTTGAGATCAGGGTTGTTAAGTTCCCCTGTTAGCATTGTGATATAGGTTATTAGATTTTTTTTCTCCATTAAAATTTGTCTTATGTAGTAGAATGCTCCCATATTTGGTTCATACATATTTTTGACTGTTATCTCTTCCTCTTGGATTTTTCCCGAACCAGTATATAGTGACCTTCTTTATCTGAATTGGCCATTCTTGGTTTGAAATTCAGATTGCCTGCAAACAAAATATCTGCATCTGCTTTTATTGTGAGGGCCTGAAGCAGGTAGTGTTGTTCTCTGTCCTTTTGCCTTTCAGCCTATGAATTTCTTTATGGGTTAAATGTGTATCTTGTATAAAGCATATTGTTGAATTTTGTTTCTTAATCTACTCTGAAAATCTATTTCTTTTAATTGGAATCGAATCCTTTTATATTGATGGTTATAATTCATATGTATTGACTTATGTTTGTCTTATTTTTTTGTTGTTGCTTCCCTACTTTTCTCTTGTGTTTAATTGTTTGTTCTGTTTGATGGGTTCTTTCCATTGTCATTCTTAGAACTGTGGTCATTTTGATCCCTTTCTAGAATATCTTGTAGTACTCTGTGTAGGTTTGGTTTGGTTGTCCTGAATTTTTTTTCTTTGTCATGGAAGTATTTTACTTCTTTGTTAAAGTTTATAGAGAGCTTTGTGGGGTATATTAGTCTGGGTTGGAATTTGTTTTCTTGTAGGACTTGAAGTTCTTCATGCTCTTCTTGACTTATGATTTGTGAGGAGAAATTTGCTGTTATTCTGATAGATTTTCCTTTAAATATGATCTGTTTCTTTTCTCCAGTGACTGTTACTATGTTGTTCTTGTGTTTAATTTCTGGAATCTTGTTTATTACATGTCTGGGTTTAGTTTTAATTGGGCTTATATTATTTGGAGTTCTATATTCCTTGGTTACCTGAATTCCAGATTGTTTCCCCATATTTCGGAAGTGTTCTGCTATTACTTCTGCTTTTATTCTTTTTATGTCATTTCTATTGGCTTTTCTTTCTCACTGATGCCTGCTGGTCTTATGTCATTCATCTTTGCATCATCTTGCAGCTGTTGAAATATTATTTTCTGGATCCTAGTTGTTTTTAAGAGAGCTTTCCTTATCTTTTCACTAGCTGAAGTGGTATCTTTAAGGTCCAAAAGTCTATCTTCACTTTCATTCAAATGGTTTTGCCAGCTTGTGATAGATTTTTTATATGTGTGTATGCAGATTCTCACTATGCAGCTCAGACTCATAGTGATCCTTCTGATTTCTGCCTTCCTAGTTCTGGGATTACAGGCACGTGACACCAGGCCTGGACTCCATCACTGGCTCAGAATGCCTGGGGATGGGATTGGTATGGCATGTGGTGCCAGGGATTGCAGCCTGGTCCCTGTACTTATCTAAGTAAATGCTTAGTTTGCTGAACTATACCACTGGCCCTATGATTGAGTTTGTAACTTCCTCTTTATCTCTTTGAATCTGCTTCATTCGTTCTATTTCTTTATTTTATTGATTATTCAAGGTTTCCTTCATTTTCTTATTTTCATACATTTTTTGATCAGTGTCTTCTTTAGCAACACTTAGTATTTCTTTCATGATAGATGTCATTTCTTTTTTCAATCTGTGAGATTATTTCTGATCTTTTACTCTATTACCCTTTCTCAGTTGTTTGTTTGAGAATGTATTTTGCTTCTTCTTTTGTCATTTTCTATTTCAGAGAGAACTATTTTGATTTCTATAATGCCTTTTTGTGAAAGTTTTATAGTAGATAGCTGTATCACTATAATCAGAGCCTTTCTGTGAAGAGTATGTTCTTTAGTTATCTCTCCAGTGTCAGAGATTCTTGTTTTGTATGTGTCCCCAAATCTTTCCTTCTCTAATGTTTGAGAGTGAGATATTGGTTTCTGATTGACAGTGTCCTCTAAACTTTGGTGTAGGGCTTTGGTGAGATTGTTACCCACACACTTCCTGATATTATTACTCAGAGGAGAACATGTGGTGGAGACAACTGTGTTTTCATATTTATCGTCGTGCAATTAGCAATACTAATAATGGTCAGTGGAATTTAGAAATTGACAAACTTTTGTAACTAATGGGCTTGTACTTTTGACCACAGGGACAAACATATGTATATAACAAAGCAATTCTAAAAGTAGAAATTTGTACTTAAGTTAGTTTCCCTGAGTTCTGTCTGAGTATCCTTCTTTCATGTACCTGGAGTCTTCCATGCATACTATTTCACTGCAGTTACCTGCTGCCACATCTGTGTAATAAGGATGCTCCCATAGCTCTGGGCCCCATGGTACATAATAGTACTCCTCAGGTCTAGATCTAAAGAACTTGAACTTGACTTGGCAAGCCTTTTTTGCATCTGGCTGCTATGTTTAACTTCTTCCTGCTGTGCCCCATCAAAGTGTACCCATGGGACTCTGCTGGCTTTCAAGGTCCATGGCTCCTTTAGGGTGTGGCCCATTTTAGAGCCACTGAAGTGGAGTAGATCCACAACACCCCACTGGCTTTAAATGCCACATTTTCTTTACACATTCATATGTAGGTGGATGTATAAGCTGCTTCCAAGATTTAGCTATCATAAATTGAGCTGTTATAAAATGTAGGTGTTGGTACAATCACTGTGGAGGTCAGTGTGGAGACTCCTCAAAAGAGTAGGACTAGGAATGCCATTCAAGCCAGCTATCCCCCTACTGGGAATTTTCCCAAAGGATCTGAAAACATTGTATCATAGTGATATATGTGTACCTATGTTTATAGCAGTGCAATGTGTGATAGCAAAATCTTGGAAACAACCAAGATGTCCATCACATGAGGAATGGTTGAAAAAGATGTGGTATTTCTATATAATGGAGTATTACTCAGCGATTAAGAATGATAAGTTTGAAGCATTTATACTGAAGTGGATGCCACTTGAACATATACTCATAAATGAAATAAACCAGACACACATGTGTAAATATTGTATAGTCTCCCTAGTATAACAAGCGAAAAGCAGAAATACAAAAGGAAATGTGCAACAACATCTAAAATCAATTGAGTCCGATAAGGCAAAGTGAATGGCATATGCTGCAGGGTACTAATCAGCTTTTCTTCTGGATGGTTAACAACCTAAGTTCACAGATCAAAGTTGGAGAAATAGAAGAGCCACAAGGCCAGCCACCATTTTGGCCCTAGCCTTTCAAGGTCAGCGAAGTCTCAGGACATAGGAGAACCTGTATTGCAACATCATGAAACTCAGTTGAGCTCCAAATTTTCTGAATAAGGAGATTATGGAGCCATACAGGAAAGAGATTGAAGTTCTATAGTGTGCCTGGGGTGAGTCACATGGAGAGAAAACTTTCTCTCAAGCTCTCACAGAGAGCAAACTGGTCAAGCATTGGCTGTGACTCATCCACATGGATGACACAGACAAAGGAACTACAGAAAAATGTACAAGACTATAAGATAAACCCTGAAGGGACTTCACTGACCACATAAGAAACATAAAGTACATGTGTTGGTATATAAGTCTTGATCTATCTAGGTCTTAACCATCCAGCAGAAAAGTATAAAAATGAAGTATAAATTGTGGGGCCGTAATATTAAGCTGAGCTGTAAATGGCTATGGTCGACAACTTCTTTGAATAACTCACTGTTGTTGTGGAATGCTGGACTGTGTTGGATTGTGTTGTCGAGTTCAAGCACCTAAGTCAGTTGAATGACAATGGAGTGCCCATCTTTGACAGGTGTAGACAAAGGAAGGGGTATAGAAAGGAAAAATCATGATGGGTGTGTATAGACAGTACAGTTGGGATAGATAACGCTGTGCTTCTACATAATCCTATGAGAGGCAAGATTTGCACTAATGGTGGTTGGATAGGATATTATGTCGGCTTCTAGTATTATAGACAACCACTAGGAAAATAACAAGGTAAAAAGTATTAACTATTGAATCCTTGATGTAATTCAGGTATAAAAAATAAGATACACAAACAGCTACACTCTCTTTAATGATAAGAGACATATGGTATAATAATGTCTGTAAGTACAATTTCATGTTTGCACCTTCTATGATACCAAAACATTATAAAAACAGTTTGCAATGTATTAATTTATCAAATCCATCTTATCAAGGTATCTTAAAAATGTCTCATTGATATTTGTACTTCAATAAAACAAAAATTAAAAAAGAAAAAAAAAATGTAGGTGTCCATGTATCACTGTAATATGATATCCTTAAGTTCTGGAAAGATTATAAGGGAGAGAAGCTATTGATCAAATGGAATTTCTGGCTTAGATTTTGAAGACTCTCCATAGTGTCTTTCATAGTGGTTGCACTAGTTTAAATCTTCATCTATAATGCAGAAGGGTTTCTGTTTCCCTCCAGCTATATCATCATTTGGTATTATTTAATTTCTTGATAACAGAAATTCTTTCTAGAGTAACATAGTATCTGAGTGGGGCCGGAGAGATAGTGCAATAGAATAAGTGTTTGCCTGGCAAGCGTGAGGGCCTGAGCTAAATCCCTGGTTCCACCAAACAAAACAAAACCCCCCCCCAAAACACCATAGTATCTCAGTACTGTATTCATTTGAATTTCTTTAGTGAACAGAAATGTTGGACTTTTTTCCATGTATATATTGGACATTTGTACTTCTTCTGAGAAGTTTCTATTCATATTGGTTGCCTATTTTTGGACTGCATCATTTATTTTTTTATGTTTTATGTATTTAGTGCAGGGCCTATTGGGTCTTACTACACAGATTGGACTCATAATGATCCTCCTGTTTTCAGCCTCTTAAGTGCTGAGATTATAGGTGTGTGCACCACCACGCCCAGTCTGGGATGGGGCTGGCATTGCACATAGGGCATTGAACCCTGGTCCTTGTGTGCTGCCTAAGCATGAGCTTTAGTCCACTGAGCTATCTGGGCAGCCACTGGCCTGGATTTTTTATTTTGTTGTATCTGGTATTTTTGAGTTTTTTACGTAGTCTAGATATTAGTCGTCTTTTGAGGAAAGCTGGCAAAATATTTTACATTTTCTTGGTTGTCTTTTCACTTTCTTACTTGTTTCCTTTTCTGTGAATTTTTTTTTAATTGGGTAAGATCTCATTTGTTGATTCTTGATATTAATTCTTGTGATATTGGGGTTCTGTCTAGAAAGTCTGTGCCTGGAATTCCAGTGGTGTAAGCAGCTAGCATGAGATACATATGCAGAAAACCCTTGCCTATCTTTGTGTCTTCAAGAGTTTTGCCTGTTTTACATTCCAGCATCACGTTTCTGTTCCAATCATGCTTGTTTTAACATTTAAATCTTTGTTCAATTTTGATTTTAATTTAGGACATCTGTATGTCTAGCGTTAATCTTCTATATGTGAGTAGCCAGTATTCCAAGCAACATTTGTTGAGGCTTTTAGCCCAGAGTGTGTTTTTGGCATTGTTGTCCAAGGTCATATTGCTGAGTATACCTGGAGTCATTTCTCTATGTTCTGTTCGTTCATGTATCAATTCTATGCTTTTTTCTTTTTCACATCACTGGAGCTTTGTAGCATAAGTTTAACTCTCAGACTGTGATACTTTCCACTTACTGCTCCTACCTTGGATTACTTTTGTCATTCTGGATCTCTTCTGGCTTTGTCTGAACTTTAGGATTATTTCGTCTACTTACATGAAGACTACTGTTGAAATTTTGAGTGGAGATGGCATTAAATCTGTATATCAGTGTTTTTTTAACTGTGGCCATTTTTACAGTGTTGGTCCTACCTAAGAATAGGGATATCTTTTAATTTTCTGGTGTTCTATTTGATATCCTTTTCCAGAGTACTGTAGTTTTCTTTTTTTTTAATAATAAAGATAAATTACATTTTAAATTTTATATAAGTTGTATACTATAGGTCCTTTATAACAAAATTTTATGATGAACTCATGTATACTTATATATGCATATATTTATTTTTTCTGGGAATCTGACTGTTAGTGTCACTAATGCACACAACATAGTCTGTTTCAACTCGACATGGAATTGGGGAATGTTGATGTGACAGGCACATCATTTTTCTAAATTTTTTTGATGATAAAACATTTGATGTAAATGATAATAGTGGCTGCAATATGAATGAAAAATGGGCAAAATTATAAACCTAATATACAATTATGTTGAGATATATGCAGCTGTCTTGTCAGGATGAGAAACAACATTTTCAATCTGGAAGGTGAGTAAGAACAACTGAACTTCATCAAAAGCACATGTTTTCAAATTTTTAAAAATATTAATGTAAAATATAGCATCCAATTTAAAAATATTTCTTGTTACATAGAAGAGTGTAAAAGAATGTAAAGCAAAGCTAGTGAGAAAAAGACCAACAATTAATAAAAAACAGTTAAAATTTAGTTTTTAGTGGCGCACAACTCTCAACTATAAAAATAAACTACATAAATATTAATTACTGGGAAATGAAAAATATACTTCAATTAACCTTCTTTCATTAAAAGATGTGTGGGCTGGGGAGATGGCTCTTTGGAATAAGTGCTTCGCTGGCAAGCACAAGAGCCCGAGTTTAATCCCCAGTTCCTCAAAAAAAAAAAAAAAAAAAAAAAAAAATTAAAGTATGGGGCCAGAGAGATGGCTCAGTAGAATAAATGCTTCCCTGGTGAGCACAAGGGTCTGATTTTAATCCCCAGTTCCACAAAAAAATAAAAAAATTAAAAAAAAAAAGATGTCTATAAAGCTCATTTGTTTACATAATAAAAGGTGAAATCAATATTTACTTTTAGTGAACACTACAGACACATAATCCGTAGATTCAAGCAATTTACTATTTAAAAACAATGATGTTCACACTTTAGCATATCTCCAACTTGGAATGTAATTTTCTGGAAAATTTACAAAGAAAGAATCAAGGTCAAACTTTTCATGTCACTTACTTTTAGAGGTCTCTACTACATGAGAAATTGCACTAGCCGGGCGTGGTGGCGCATGCCTGTAATCCCAGCACTCGGGAGGCTGAGGCAGGAGGATTGTTGTGAGTTCGAGACCAGCCTGAGCTACAAAGTGAGCTTAAGGCCAGCCTGAACTGCATAGTGAGACCCTGTCTCAAAAAGACAAAAAAAAAAAAAAAAGAAATTGCTGCCATTGGTCTCAAAATAGACTGACATATATAGTTTCTGCCCATTGTGAATTTCTTCATATTTTTTATGATACTTGTTTGTTACAAAATTTTTCCCACATTGCTTGTACATATATGGTTTCTCCCAGCTCTGCGTACTTTTATGTGTACAAAATGAAGTTAGTAGCTAATCCTTTCTCAGACTGCTTGCTTAATCAGGTTGTTGCCCAGTGTGAATTCTTTTTGACACTGTGTCTGTTAAATGCTTTCCCATGTTGCATACATAATGAGGTTTCTCTCAATATGAATTCTTTCATGTCTGTAAAATAAATTACTGTGAGCTGATGTTTTCTTATATTGCTCAGATACACAGGGTTTCTCTTCAGCACATCTTCTTTCATGTACTTGCGTACAGTGGGAAGATATAAAAACTTTCCCACATTGTTTATATACATATGGATTCCCCACAATGTGATTTGTTTCATGGATTTAAACATCACTAGGTATGCTGGAGGTTTCCACACTTTTCTTAAATACAAAGGTCTTTTCTCCAGGGTGAGTTCTCTCACTAAAATCAGAGTAGGTTTTCCTAGATTGCTTATATGCATAGAGTTTTGTCTTCAGCCATAGTCTTTACATGGACTCAAAGGACTAGAAATCATACAGCTTCTCTTCAAATGCCAAATACTGGGACAGTTTCAATCCACTGTGAACTCTAATGACCCTATTTAGTGATAATGACCAGTCAAGAGTTTTGTATAGCAAGGCTTTCAGCCGGTTTTAAACTAATTTGTTTCATGTTCACATTAGCATCTGGAGTCCAAAGGAATATTACTTCATGTTGATTCAAAGTTTTATACTGATACATTTCTCTACCTCTTCATTTCTTAGATTTTCCTGGAAATTTTCACGCTCTTTAATTTGCTGGGTATCCCAGGTTCTTCCCATAGTAGCCGTGTTCATAAATGTTTCCCCTGTTGCCAGGCATGATGATGCCTTCCTGTCAATGCACTCCTGTCATCATAGCACTCAGAAGGCTGAGGGGGTAAGATTCCTGAGAGTTTGAGGGTAGGCTGGGCCACCTAGGTTAGTACAAGATCTGTCTCATAACCTGAAGTAAGACATTTTAACCTTTCTGAACCTCAGTTTCTCTAAGGTGAAAAGGAGCCAATACTAATTATAGGCAGTGTATCAGATTGGAGGAACTGAAATAGAAGGAAACATTTCTCCTAACCATCAAAGGTCTGGCACATACATCCTCCCCTCCAGGTCTTTTCTCTTCCCGTATGTGCTGTTACCTGGGCTACAGAGTAGGAAGATGTCCGTTCCAGAAATAGGCATTTAAGTTTTTTTTTTATTGGAGAGCTCTTTCACTTTCTTTGTTAGGTTAATTCATAATCATTTAATTTTTCTTCATGCCATTATACATGTTCTTTTTTTCCTGATTTCTTTCTTGGTAAGTTCACTATTGGTGTATAGATACACTTGATTTCTGTGTTGATTTTTTTAAATCTTGCAATATTACTATTTTAGTTATTACTTATATGAGTATTTTGGCTCAAATATTTGGATCCCCTAAATAGAGGAGCATATATTGCACTTACCAGGGAAGTGCTTATTCTAACGGAGCCATCTCACTGGCCCAACTTCATCTTTTATACATTTCGTTTTTTGTGTGTGTATGGTACCATGGATTAATCTCAAGATCTTGCGCTTTCTAGGCAAGCACATATTCCACCAAGCTATCTCTCTTTCCCTGACATTTCCTTTGTATTTGCTTTTCTGGCCCTATTGCCCTAGCTAAAGTTTTGAGCACTATCTTGAACATGAGTGGCGATAGTGGACATCCTTATCTTGTTGCTAATTTAAGAGAAAAAGCTTTCAGATTTTTCACCATTTTAATATGGTATTGACAGATTAGTCATGAATGTCTCTTATGAGATTGAGATAAGACTCTTTTATGCCTATTTTTTTTCAGGGATTTTATCATGAATGGATATTGAATTTTGATGAAGGCTTTTTTTCAATCTATTGAGACAACAATAAAATTTGTCATTTTGTTTGCTCATGTGATGTAATACATTTATTTTTTTAAAATAATTTTATTGAGAAATAGCAATGAGACAGTTTCAAATCCAGTTAATAGGACAGTTTCAAAAATTAATACATTGCATATTCTAGTATTAGTGATTATTCATTGTACAAGATGCAGACATGATATCCTGTCCACAAACACTATTAGAACAAATCTTTCTATTCCTTGAATTAAGAGAATGTACCTGTATATCGATCCTATTTTGAATATACAGATACAAAAATGGTTGTTCATTTGTATCCCCTTTTTTGTTTAGTTTTGTCAGAGAAGGGTATTCCATTGTCATTTAAATATTATAGATGTGTGAATTCAGCAAAATATTCCAGTGTAGTCTAGTGGTCCATGATAGTAGTGGGTTTTCCATAAGACTGGCGATGTCAGAAGTTGTTAACTTGAGCCTTTTACAGCTCAGCATATTAATATGGCTTTACTTTCCATACCTTGTTTTTATACTTTTCTGCTGGGTGGTTAAGACCAAGATAAAGCAAGATATATATAACAAGAAATATACCTTTTGTATCTACCAAGGTCAGTCAAATATTCTCAGAATTTATCCTGAAATCCTATGCTGCAGTTTGTAGATCCTTTATCAGTGTCAGCCATGTGGATGAGTCACAGCCATTGCTTGATCAATTTGCTCTTTGTGAAAGCCTGAGAGAATGTTTTCTCTCCATGTGACTGTCCTTAGGCACACATTGCATCGTTGATCACTGTCCTCTGTGGCCCCATAATCTCCTTGATCAGAAAATTTGGGATACAACTGAGTTACACGATGTTATAATGAAGGTTCCCCTAAACCCTGAGTCTTCACTGACCTTGAAAGGCTAGGGCTAAAATGTTGGCTAACCTTGTAGCCCTTCTTTTTCTCTAATTTTTGGTCTGCAAACTTAGGTTGTTAACCCTCCAGAAGAGAAGCTTATTGTTATTACCCTACAGCATAGGCAGTTGAGCTTAATCTCACTATCTGTCTGAATATCAAAAATCTTATACATAACATGGAATAGGTATTTTTCATCAAGTATTGATATGTTAACTTTTAATTTCCTACAGAATATGAAGAAAAAAATTCGAAAGATGTGGTATTTTTATACAATGGAGTATTACTCAGCTGTAAAGAATGATAAACTGTAGCCTTCATATTTGAGTGGATGCCACTTAAAGATATAAGTGAAATAAACCAGACCCATATGTGTAAATATTGTATAGCATCCCTAGTATAAGAACTTAATATAGAAATAAAAATAGAAATATATAACACAATTAAAATGAAAGCGAGAACTTGAGGATTAGACAAGGAAGAGAGGGCAAGGAAAACAGCTGGGAAATATGACAGGGGCAAAGCCATACATTTATATGTACAACATGAGTAAGGCAGTGATCCTGAGAATCTTCAGCAGCTTTTCAAAACTAGTAGTTAATTGGTAGGGATATATGCTGATACTTGTGAACTAAGCAACCTCATGAAGATAGCAGTGTATAATGTGTCTGTCATTCTGGTCTTCTAAATACATACTGCTTGTCATGAAATACCAATTACTGCCATACTGTCTGTCAAGAAAATGTTTGTTTGAAAAAAGGGGGTAATAAATGAGAATAAGAGACAAGAAAAAAAAGTCATAGCACTACCCTGCTTCAGTGCTGTATATGGTTACATTTCAAAATGTCTGTGTAAAATTATATAACTTTATTACTATTTTTTAAAATATATATTTATTTTTTGTAATACATTTATTGATATGTGTATGTTGGACCATCCCTGCATCTCTCCAATAAAGCCTACTTGGTCCTGACATGTGTTTCTGATGATACATTGCATTGTTTCCTAATATCTTAGTAAGGATTTTTACATAGATATTCATTAAAGAATTATCCTTTTCTGTGGGGTGGAGGGTCTTTTTCTTGTTTGGGGATTAAGATAATGCTAACTTCTATGATGATTTTGGAAATATTTCTTTTAGTTTCATTAAAATGAGGATTATTGGTGTTAGATCTTCCTTAAAGTTTTTATAGAATTTGGTTTTGAGCCCAATGGGTTCTGGGCTTCACTTGGTTGGTAGTTTTTATATTGCTGTTTCAATTGTATTGCCTGTCATTGGATTATTTAACAATTTAATATGTTCAATTTTGGTAATGCATATGTATACAAGAATTGACCATTTCTAATGGATTCTCTGATTTATTGAAGTACAGATTTTCAAAGTAAATTGCTAATAATCTAGATGTTCAGTGTTCATCGTGATTTCATCTTTTTCACTTCTAATTTCATTAGTTTTGTTCTTTTCTTTCCTTATTTTTGCAAGATTGGATAAGGGTTTATGGATTTTGCTTATTCTTTCTCATAACCATATCTCTGAACTATTATTCTTTGCATGGTTTTCTTAGTATTCATTCTGTTATTTTTCGCTCTGAGATTTTATTATAATTTTCCTCCTTATATTAGCTTTGGATGTGGGTTCTTACTTTTCTAGTACCTTGGGGGTCACTATTACATTATTATTCAGGTTCAATTTTTCTTTTTCTTTTTTTCAGGCTCAATTTTTCTTATGTGGACATTCTCAGCTATTTACCATCTTCTTAGTATTTTTGCATTCTGTACAACAAGTTCTGGTGTACTGTAACTGGCATTATTATTTAATTCTAGGAACTGCCTGAGTTTTTCTTGAGTTCTTTGATTTACTGATTATACGAGAAAGTGCTGTTTAATTTCTGTGCATTTACATCATCTGTAGTTCCTTTTGCCTTTGAGTTCTGGTTTCAATGCACAATCATTTGTTCATATGGATGATATAACTTTGATTCTTTTGCATTTATTTAAGTATGCTTTCACGTTATTTCATTTTTTAAGGAAGGGTCTAGAGGGTGTTCAGGGTCTCAGTACTAGATGGGACTCATAATGATCCACCTGTTTACAGCCTCCAAAGAGCTGGAATTACAGGCACGTGCCACCACATCCAGTCTCAATTGCTATCTCAGCATGCCCCAGGGGCAGGGCCAGCATGGCAGACCTGGGGATTGAACCCCTAGCCCCTGTGCCTGCTTGTAGGTGCTTTAATTTGCTAAGCTATTTGGCCAACATGAATGCTCTATTTTAGATAAAGTTCCATGCACTGATGTAAAGGATGTGTATTTTGTTGTTGGATGAAGGACTCTGTAGACATCTGTTAATTCATTTATTCAAAGATTTAGCTCAACGCTGATTTTTAAAAATATTTGCTGTAGTTGGTATGTCTCTTTGTGATATTGGGGTACTGGAGTCTCCCAGTAAATTTGGTTGATGTTTATTTGATCTTCTGTGTCTTAACAGTGTTTCTTATATGAAACTGGTTACACTGGTGTTGAGGGTCGTATGTGCTTGTAATTGTTATTTCTTTCTGTTGAGTTGATCCCTTAACCAATATGTAGTGACCTTCTTTGCCTCTTCTTATCAATTTTGTTTGAAATCCACATTGTGTGAAAATAGGTTAGTTACTCCTGCTTGATTTTACACTACTGTTGCATGGAATGTTGTCAGTGCTTTCAGTTTGAGCCTGTGAATTTTTTGGACTAAATGTGCTGCACACAACATATCATTAGGGTTTTTCTTATTCATTTTACTAATCTGTGTCTGTTTTCTTTTTTGTGGAACCGGGGATTGAACTCAAGTCCTTGCACTTGCCAGGGAAGCGCTTATTCCATTGAGCCATCTTCCTGGCCCCTGTATCTTGTGATTTAGGAATTGAGACACCATTCACATTGAGAATTATTATTGAAAGTTACTGACTAGTTCCTATCACTGTCTTATTTTCTGGTTTCTGAATTGAACTTAACTGCTTACCTCACTTGCTGTGTTGATTGTTACAGACTTTTGGGTATTGTTGGCTTCATTGTCTTTTTCTAGGACATCCTTGAGAAATTTTTGAAGTGCTCATTTGGTGATAATTTAAGATGCTCTTTATCATGGAAATTCCTTATTTTTTGACTAATCTTTTTATTTTTTTAAGTTTTGTTTTAAAGTGAATAAAAATTAAAACTACAGAATTTCAAAACCATCAATCAATCTTAAAAATAATTTTGCAGTATATATCAATCTGGGTTGAAAGTTGTTTTCCTTCCAGGCTTGGCACATACCACTGCTAACTCTGTTGGCCTTATAGATTCTGTTGCGAAGTCTATTGTAATTCTAACAGGTTTACCTTTATAAATGGTTCAATGCTTTTTAAAAAAAAAATACGTATGCAGTTCAGACTTCTAGTTATCCTCCTGTCTCAGCCTCCCCAGTCCTGGATGACAGGGATGTGCCACTATGCCTGGCTTTGGTGGCTGGCTTGGTGCACCCAGGTTGGGACTGGCACACTATGCAGTGCTGGGGATTGAACCCAGATCCCTGTGCTTAGCCAGGCAGGTCCTTAGATTGCTTAGCTATGTCCCCTGGCCCATTCAGTGCTTTTTCTAGCAGCTTTTCAGAGTCTGTCTTTGTGTTGGACAGCTAGGATTTTGCCTATAATGTGTTACTGAGAATTTCTTTTCTGATGTGGCTATTAGGTACTTTCTAAGCCTCACTTAACCGTATGTCAAATTCTTTCCCTGTATTTGAAAATTTTTCTTCTTTCAGTTAACATGATTTTCCCTTATTTTCAGTTAATCTTAAGTAGTCTAATTTATATTATCTAGCAGCAGTTGGGTTCATTTTTCATGTTCTCTTATTGTATTTAAAGATTTTTTGAGTAATTTTTCACACACTTTAGCCTTTCAATTTCTGACACTCTGTCATCACATTGGTCACTTCTGTTGCTCATATTCGAGTTTTTAATCCTCTGGATTTCTGTTTGGTACCCTTTCATGGACTCAGCCTTTTTGCTAAACTGCTTGTTCAAATTTGGTATCATTTTTAGTTCAGGTAATTGTTTATTAGTGTCTTCTGTAAACTTGCTCATTGTTTTATTAAGTCATTTATCTATTTATAATAGATTTGAGCTTAACCAAGAATTTATTAATCTGGATTTTTATCCTTTTGAATGATTCAGCTGTGTGGCTTTTGATTTCCTTTGCTTCAGAATCCCTGGGATGTACTTTGGGATAATTTGAGCTATTTTTTTAGCCATGTATTCTCATGTTTCTATTTTAAGGTATCTGTGTGTATTCATGTGTGTATGCACTTGTATTTTTGTGCTGAAGTTTGAGGCTGCATACAGTGTAGAGACCTTGTAGCTTATATAAAGATATTCTTAGTTTGTGTTTGTTTTTCAGTGATGCAACCTAGACAAAGATAACTATAACTGTTTCCTTTATCCAATGATCTGAGTGCTTCCATTAATTTGCAGTGTTTTTGGAACAGCAACCAGTTCTCTGGGAATTGATTGTGGTACTCTTACAGACACAAATGCAATGCAGATGTTGTCATGTGGACAGGTCCTAATAGCAACACCTTTGCTACTCTGGCAATAGTACCTAAATTGGAAAGAATATATAGTAGCATCAAAACCAAACTGGATATTGGCATGTCATAAGAACCAGTAATGTACCACTTTTAACCATGGGAAAGGGATCTATAGATATAATTAAAAACCCTAAGATAAACTAAACACTGACATACAATAAATATCCATTTATTAGTATTAGCAAAGAATTGAAATTAATGTGTCATGTTAATTATCTAAAGCTTAATGGTTAAACTATTAAATAAAGAGTATAGGGAAAGTAAGGAAAAATTTGAAGAATTAAGCAATGGATCATGAAGAGGGGAGAAAAGATAGATAAAGGACCCTATAAGACATAAAATGAAATTAATAAGATTATATAAAGGTAGTAGAAAAATAACAAGAGAAAAAAGAAAGAAAAAAGGAGAAAAATAAAAACAAAAAATAAAGCTTTGTAAAGAAAAAGAGAGAGAAAAAGAGAGAGGGAGAGAGAGCAAAAGGACACCCTTCTCCCCTGCAATAAATAACGCTAAAGAAGAAAGAAATGCATAAAAAATATTGTTCAGTCTTTTTGAATGAATGGTCTCTTTTCATGATCTGAAGTTTTGGAATTCAGCAAGTCACAGTTTTTTCCACCTAGCTTTACAGCTCATGGGTCTGCGGGCTATTCTACCACTGTGGTCCTCTCTGTTCACCCTAGGCTGTGATAACTGTCTGTGCTGAGGCATGTACTTGCTCACACTGTTAGAAGGGGAATCATTCAGACCACCAAGCTGTGCTATGGGCAGCAGAGTGGGGGTTCAGGAAGACCATTATAATTAATGCAGACCCTGCTGCCTCAGAAAGCTACACAGCCAGGCCTGACTTCTCACAACACAGGATGTGGCCCCATGTCCTTTAAGGCTGGAGTTTAAGCTTCTCAGAGAGTTGAGTTCTGTGTCTAGCTTGCCCTCTCTCTGTGGCTGTCCTTCATGGCTGTTACTCACAGTGGGTGGGCAATGTAAGGAATCCTGAAGAGATAGTTTTGTGATTATTCTGTGGCTCAGTCTTAAATAATAGCTCCTTCCAAAATGGTACCTGATTAAACACACTTCGGTAATATATCCAGTACTGCACTGTTTCTTTTCTAACTCAAGCCTTCCATGAAGAAGGAGTCACTTTTAGAGAAAAAGCCCACACTCTTTTTGCAGTTTACAATAGCTGTGCACTTTCCTTGGTACTAGAGCTGCTGGCATGGTTCATTGTTTCTCCTGGAACGCATAACCCTCTGAATTTACCTTGCATTTGGAGACAGGACCCTGTGAGCTGTGTTGAGCTTTCTAGAATGCCTTGTCCTTTTCTCTGTGTTGTGTTACATTTCTTTAACTTCTCTGCTATTTGCAGTTTTCTTGTTGGTTTTTTTTCTCAGATCATGGAGCTCTACTTCTTCTTTTTTTGTTCTCTTTGCCAAGTTGTTATTTTCCAGGCCCTGGAGAAGGTATACTTTGCTGATAATTACTATTTTGCCATTTTGTGTTCATTCCTGTTATGGCTTTGCATAGATATTCCCCCCAAAGCCTCATACAGTCATGGGGCAGACTTCAAGAGTTTGTAATTAACGCATGATCCACTGGGATTATGGGTGTGAGTATTGCTGGGATTATGGGTATAAATGCTATTGGGATTATGCCTGTGAGTACTAACCCCATCCTGGGACAGACAGCCTGAATGTAATATAAGGGAGCTAGACTTTCTCTCTGCTGTTTGCCACCACCATGAAAGGTTACTCTCTGACATGTGCCACTCTGCCTTGGAGCTCCCTGAGTATGAACTTAAACCTCCACTGACTGTGAGCTAAATAAATGTTTCTTTCCTTAATTTTGGGTGTTGGCTCTTTTGTCCCAGCAATGAGAGAAGAGTAACTGAGACAGAATTCGGCACCAGTGGAGTTGGGTTGCTGCTGTGGCTACCTGACCATGTGGATTACAAGCTTTTGAGAACGACTTATGGGAAGATATAGGAAAGGGTTGGAGATTTTGGTTACAAGAGAAGCATAGGAACAGCTTCAGCTATTTTGTATGGGAGATTCTGGTCAAAGCTCAGAAGATGAGAAGGCTAATAGAAATCCTGCCTATTAAGAACATGCTGGGGTGGTTTTCCTGGGAAGGACTGCATTGGTTTTGGGACTTCAGACAATGTGTGTTTTGGCCTAGAAGAAAGTTTATGCATTTTGCTCATGTTCAGAGACTGAGTCTGAGATTATGCATGAAAGACTGATTAATCTTTCAAAAGAAATTTCAAAGTAGCCGAATTTTGAAGCAGTGGCATGGCTATTGTTGGGGGCTTTCAGCTAGATTTATGTTGAGAATCAAGAGCAAAAAGCCAAGCAGGATGGTTTGAAATATTGTGAGTTTTTCCAGAAAGGAAGTACTAGAATAGCTTTTGCTATTCTGTATGGGAGATTCTTGTCAGAGCTCAGAAGATGATAATGCTGGTAGAAATCCTGCTTTTAGATTAAAGCTGTGGATTGCAAAGATAGAGCTGAGAGAATCTCTACTGCAGAGAAGGAACCAGAGAGTATAAAGGATGGCCTGAGGGCATCGCAGGAAGCAGCAGGTCTCTGTCCTTTGCATCCTCATAACTGCAAGTATAAGGAACTTTGCCTTAGGGAGAATGCTGCAGAATGCAGTGTTCCAGAATGGCAGCGGCAGTCACACCAGGTTCCAGAATGGTGATAGCACAGAGAATTTATTCCTTGGAATCAGGATAAGAGTGATCTGCAGTTTAGATACTCAATCCCTATAGCCAAGTGAGAAGGAAGCCTGGCTACTGCTCCAGGCTGACAGCAGATCTTGGCATCATCCATGTGGCATTAGTTTTAATCACTTGCAGAATCCAAGACTTCTGAATTCTAGTTCCACCTAGATTCCAGAATAAGGCCTGGGAGGCCAGGTAGTGTGCTCCTATGTAAAGTTGTTAGTGAGAAGACTATTCTGTGGAAATCCCATAAGTTTGGAAAAATCAGGAGCATGGATTATCTGAGGAAAACTGTAAGGAGGGAACAAAGCCAGCCTAGACAAGAATCCATGGGAGCTACCACTAGAAGTATCATAGAGGTGGAACCACATGGAGTTCACAATTTGCCACAGATTGCTTTGGATGTTCTACATGGTAACTACAGGACCTTCTGGATTTTGGATTTGCTTTGATCCCAATGCTTGGTGTTCTGCTGTGTGTACCTTTTGGAATAGTGATATTTTTTGTGCGCCCCTGAATGTTGGAAATATTTAATTTTTCATTTGTATAGGGGATCACAGCTAAGATTTGCCTTAGATCTTGGAAGAGAGTAGGGACTTGGACTTTTCATCAGTGTTGAAACTGTAGGACTTTTGCAACTTATTATTTTTTTGGCAGCTCTTAGAGAATGGACTAAAATGCTGTTTGGACAAAGGAATATGAGTCTTTGGAAGTCCAGGGGTGGAATGTTATGGTTTGTTGTCTAGTTGTTCCCCCAAAACCAGTCACGGGGTGGCTTGTGGAGTTTGAGATTGATTCATGATCTAATGCTGGGATTATGGGTGTGAGTGCCCTAGGGCAGATTCTGTACATTACAATGTGAGGAAGGGAGAGAGGCTAGCTAGCTTCCTGAGCTGCTGCCACTGCTTTCACTCTTGTTCTATGCAGTCACCGTGAAAGGCTGCTCTCTTGGGCTGTGCCACCCTGACTTAGAGCCAGCTGAGTCTGTACTAGAATCTGCACTAACTGTGAGCTAAATAAAACTTTCCTTCCTTCATTTTGGGTGTTGGGTATCTGTCCTAGCAAAAAGAGAATAATAACTGAGATAAGCCCCATGACAGAATAATTTTCAAAGCATGGAAAAAAATATCTGTGGGACCAGTCTCCCATAGTCAGATAAATATACTCCCATAATGAAGATGTGCTCAGGTGGAAGGAAATGAGGAGAATTTGTTCCCAGACAATTTACTATATAAGAATGGCCAGGGAAAGGAAAATAATGAAGAAATCTTAGAATATTCTGAAACAAACAAACAAACAAACAAGCCAAAACATGCACAAATACAAGAGAAGTTTTCTTTCCCTTCAATTTTCTAAGTTATGCTTGACACAAGAAGCAAAAATAGTGCAGTAAATACCACATCAACAAGTAAAAAGCTACACAAAGAGATACACTCAAACATAAAACTGAATTTGAAAATTTAACATATGAAAAGGCAGAGAGAAAGCAAAACAGTTGTGAAAATAACAAATAAAATGGCAGACTTAAACTCTTATGTAAATATAAATTGTCTAAATATACCAATTAAATGACAGACAGTGGCACAAGGAACTAACCTGTGTGGCTTGAAAACATATTTGAAATATAATATGGCCAAGTTGAGTGAAAAAGGGTGTATCATGCAACTGATAATTAAAGAAATGTGGGAAGTAGCTATATAATGTCAGAATTCCAGGCACAGAAAATCATTATCATCTTATGATAAATGTGTAAATGTACCAAGAAGACATGGTGTCTGTAAAATGTACGTATGCCAAGTAACAGAACTGTTAAATATGTAAAGATAACCTCATGATACTGATGAGAGAAATAGACCTTCGTGGTTATAGTTGAAAACTTGAACATCTTTCTTTCAGTAACTGATAGAAAAGAAAATCTGCAAGGATTCAGAAAGAATCAACATCAAGCAAGAATTTAAAAACACTAAATCCAAATTTATGTTTTCTTTTCAGTTACCACAAAAGATATCGAGATAGTGTAGATACCCCACAGAATCAAGCTAGAAATCAATAACTGGAAAAAAAAAACACACTGGAAATCCAAACAATATGATTATAAAGAATATGTGGGTTAAAGCAGAAGTTTCAAGGGATGAAAAAAATCCAATGAACAGAATGAAATGAAAATACAACACATCAAAAACTGTGGGACACAATCAAAATGTGTTAGGGACTAGTTTATGATCTATAATGCCTGCAGTAGAGATAAAGTGTCCAGGTCAATATCTCACATACTCACCTGAAGAACAAGGAAGAAGAAGAGTGAAATAAACCCCAGGCAAGCAGAAAGAACAGGTGTCAAACACAAGAAATCAATAACACTGAGAGAAGAAAAATAGAGTCAGTGAAGGAAGAGAGTTCTTTGAAGACATCAGTGAAATTGATCCCTAGTAAAACTGAATTAGAAAAAACAGAGATGTCTCAAATTGGTAGTATTAGGAATGAAAGGTTATCATTACAGATCCTGAAGATATCCAGAGATTTCTATAAGAAGATTATGAACAATTATGCTCTCACATAAATTCAGCAACACAGATAAAATGGTGCAATTCTTTAAAAATTGCAAACTACCTCAGTTTATCTAATAGATAATTTCATTATCTCTGTAAACATTAAGGAAGTTGAATTGAAAAGCCCCTTCTTCCATATATCTCCCAGCCTAAATGATCCTATTAGAGAAAATGCTACTAAATATTTAAAGAAGAATTAAAACCAATTCTGTACAAAAGGAAAAGGGGAGGGAATATTTTCTCATTCATTCTTTGAAGTTAGCAATACTCTGATACCTAAGTTAAATGACAAAAATACAGACCAATATGCTTATGACTTCAATGTTTGTCCCCTTCAGTATTCATGTTGAACTTATATAGTTATTGTAGCAGTATTAAGAAAGGTTATCATTACAGATCCTGAAGATATAATGAGATATATCTCATTATATTATATAGTGGGATATTTAAGGAATGATATTTAAGGCCTCTGTCTGGGGAGGTGGGGTTAATGTTCTTATAAAAGGACAGGCTTTCCCTCTCTTTTTCCTCTTGTGGTTCCGCTGCTTTCTTCCATTTGAGGCCATAGAATGGAGGCCCATAGCAGACATTGTAGCCTTCATCTTGGACTTCTCAGCCTCCAAAACTGAGAAAATAAATTTCTGTTCTCTATAGGTTATCCACTCTCAAGAATACTGTCATAGCAGCCCAAGATGAGCTAAGGAAATCCCTTGTATACATCATATATAAAAAGCCTTAACAAATACTGATACAGATTTGAAAAATACATGAAAGGAATTATACACTATTGGCTAAAGGGGTTATCCTGGGGATTTAAAACTGGTTTATTACTTGAAAAATCAATCATTGTAATTCATCCTAGTAGTAAAATAAAGAGAAATTACAGAATTCTATGAATCAATGTAAAAAAGCATTTAATAAAATACCCATTTTCACAATAAAAGGTCTCAAAAATGGGCATAGAAGGAACCTACTACAGTTTGATAAAGATCATCTACCAGCATTATACATGCAGATAGCATGGTAAAAACCTGTTTCCCTTCACCACTCTTATTCAGTACAGTGCTGAGCACTAGTGCTGAACCATGGCAAGGAAATAAGGCAATAAAAGGTAAGTAAACTGACAGTGCAGAAGGGATATGATATGGGTTCCCCTGTTTGCAAACAATGTGACCACCTACATAGAAAATTCCAAGGAATGTGTAAAAGAAAAGTACTAGTAATTGCACTTAGTAAAGTCACAGAATATAATATAAACATAACAGCTTCAATGGTATTTTTATGTATCTATCTACTAAATATGTAACCTTGTAATGCTATTTAAACACTATAGTAATGCTAACACTATAATAATGCTATTCACAATTGCTAAAAGATTAAATAAATATTAGTCTAGCAGAATGTGTACAAGGTCTGGAAGCTGAAAATTACAGAATTCTCATGAAGAAATCAAAGTGACATAATTAAATATAGATTCTATGTTCCTGAGCTAGAAGACTCAACATAGTAAAATCTCATTTATGTCTAGTAGAATGCATTTGGGAAAGTTTGAATTCCTACCAAATTTCCATGAAGACTTTTTGTAATAATAGTAGAAAATTTCTAAAATTTATATAACTAAAGCAGTGTTAAAAAGGAAAGCTAAAATGCGAGAAATCAACTTCACTAGAATCAAAAGCTAATTATGTTAGCTATAATCAATATGATGTGGTCTTGGTGATAGCTGGTGACCAGCAATGGCTAGCCTTTTATACCTTTCAGTGATATTAAAAGTCTGGCTGTGGCACACATGCCAGAGGTTTGCCATCACTGCTGTACTCCCAGTGATGGCAAAATAGAATAGGGTAGAAAATTGACAAATGAGGGCCTTGGGAGATGGCTCAGTGGAGTTTAATCCCTGGTACCACTAAAAGAAAAAAGAAAATTGACAAATGGACTGTGACAGGTATGTATAACTGAGTTTTGATAAAGGTACAAAAGAAATTCAATGCTGATAGCCTTTCCAGCAATTGTCACTGAAGCACTTGGATATCAATATGAAAAGAAGAAACAAGATGACAGAAAGGTAGAGAAGAAGGGAGGAAGGAGAGAAGGAGAAGAAAAAGGAAGAGTAGACATGGAGGAAGAGAACCTTCACCTAAGTCTGGAATCCTACAAAATTTTTAACTTAAAATGATTCATAATTTAAATTATGAACAGGGTGGGAGCAAGGATGAATATAGTGCAGAAGGCCAGCATTTGGATCTTTGTGAGCAGGAACTTTTCTGAATCTTGACTGTCAATGTCAACTTATTATGAAAGACAATATTTTGGGGCCAATTTGGTAAAGGGTGAATGGTATCTTTCTGTATTTTTTCTTCATGTAAATCTATAACATATAAAGCTTAATTCAAATGTCATGATCAGTGGACCAGTATGGAAAAATGAAGAAAGAAGAAAAAGAAAAATTAAGCTTAGAAAAACAAAATGTAATATGTGATGATTCATTTAACTATATGAGAAGCCTAAAATACAAATAAAGAGAAAAATAGCAAGCAGGGATACAGATTATTTGCGAAAAGGAACTGGACCAAGAGACTGAGGAGGAAGGCAGGAGAAAGGAAGGAAATGAAAAAGGAATTAGGATATGGTAGGTGCACATGCCAGCTCCCCTTGAGGAATGTAATCCCTGTGCACTACAAACATGATACTAATAAAAATAAAAAATGAAAAATAAAATTAAAGAACTAAAAACATTGGTTGAAATTGAAAACAAACTATATCCATGACTTTTTTCATACCTTTTTACATTAATATTTGTTGGTTTAGCTTTCCTGTTGGATGAATCTATTACTCATGGATACTGTAAATTCATGCATTGGTCATCTGGCAGATACCACTCAGGGCATTGCATAGCTCTTCAGATTTTCAAATATTCACTCTGTCTGCAATATCAATGCAACCTACTGTTGATAGTGTCAGAAGAGGCTTTAGTACTGGGGAATCTGGTAGTATCATTGTGAGGCCCATAAATTTTCAGGAGTTCTAATATTTTTGAAAGTCCAGGGGAAAATTTTTTATTGGTATAAATAATCTGAAGTTTGATTTGAAATGACTATTCTGTCACATTCCTTTTCAAGAAATTCTTGTCACATATCTACTTCTTGGTAGCCGCAGTCTGAAGCTTTCTCTTGCAGAGTGTCTACTGCATCTGGCAATTTAAACAAGAGCCATGCTTTTCTGCAAACCACCTTCATACTTACCTTGTGGACACGCATGCTCTTTGTGTAGATTTCTCATTTACTCATATTGGATGTTAAAAAATGTGTTTTTAAAGTTTGAGATGTAATAAAATTAATGATTTTTTCCCATTTCTTGGAGGGCATTTTAAGGTGCAGCCGTCTTGGTTCATACAGAGGGACTGTCAGTTTCATCATATACACTTTTTTTCATCATCAGTTCAAATGTCAACACAGTGAAAAATGCAAATAACCTTTTCCTGGGTCACAGACTGCATTTTCAAAACGGGTGCTCTGCCTTATGTTTCATTTATATGAAGCTTAACTTACCTCTTAAATTAATTTGCATGTCTCTCTCTGTTAGTGAGCAGAATATTCTGCCCTTTGGCAGCAGTTTGAATATGAGTTATTGTACTGGGTTGTAATATCACCTTAGGAGCAGTACAGGTGCTGTTAAACTTTAAATTAAACCAGGAGGCTTTGTAGTTAGTAATTCCATTGGCTATGCATTCTCTGCCCTCCTGTGGAGTTCTAGCAGCCACCAACTCTGCTGTTTCTGATCTTTTCCTTAGAACTCTTTGTAGAACCCTTCAAACATTGCACATTGAACTAATTTATCTTTATTGTGCTTATTTGTTTTGATAAATTAAATGTTTCCCTTTACAGAAGGGGCTTCTGTAATTCTCCTTGAAAGCAAAGTACTAATGTTTAGAGTTATTACCCCGATTCCTTCCTTAGAAGCCTGTGCCTCACTTACACCTCGGCCAACACTTGCATTCTAGATGCTTAAACTGTTGCAGGTCTGTTTATTACATGAGAGGAGTTACCATACTGTGTGTGTCATATCACTTGAATACCTTACATCCTCTTAATTTCTAGGTAATTTTTGGAAGAAGAGTTTTCAACTGATTTTGGAAGAGTGTACTATACTCATCTTGTAGCAAGGACTTCATGGCTCTGGGTCTGGATACCGCACAGGGATGCAGTGAAATGAAGGACAAGTGGACACTTAAGCTTGACTTTCTTTTTTGGACAATTTAACATGACAACTGCAAAATTTATTTTTCTCTTTGATGTTACTAGGAGCCATGTGAACAAGTGTATGTGTTGGTTGAGGTCTATTTCTGACTAGAAATAAAAGCTTTTCAAGATTCACTTCTAGTTGTGAATTTTTATTTACTGGATTTTGGTCTTCATATTTATGTCAGGAATTCTGTGTAACATCCAGTGTCCAGGAGATGTCATATTTAATGATAGGGGAGTTTTGAAAATTGAGATTTTCCAATCATTTGAGGGTTTTTTCCAAAAGACATCATTTTGGGAAAAACACATCATCTACTTAAATATTTTTAAAATCAACAAAAGCATTAAAGAAAGTATAATTACAATAGTACCATACTTTTAAACAGCTATTACTAAAAAAATTACCATTTTTTCAAGCTCAGTTCATGAATACCTGATTAATTTTGCTTGCACCTATTTTGAGAATTATTTTTATTTTCACTGTTTTATTAACATGACACCCTATTTTCAAAATAGTTTTTGACTTCACAGAAAATTTGTGAAGAAAACATGAAGATTTCTCATATACTCCATATCCTTGTTTTTGTCTTAATATGATAACACTGGGTTAAAAAGTGACCCCCAAAAGATGTGTTCAAGTCTTTTTTAAATGTATTTAGTACAGGGTCTACAGGGTTTCACATTGGACTCGTAGTGATCCTCCTGTTTTTAGCCTTATGCACTGGGATTGCATGTGCCCGCCAACATGCCCAGTCTGTGTTTAAGCCTTAATCCATGGTTCTCAAATTTGATCTTATTTAGAAATAGGGACTTTGCAGATGAAATGAAAAAATCTTGTGATAAAGTCTTGCTGCATAGAGGGTGGAGTTTAAATCCAACTTAATGGTATCTTCATGGAATGAGAATGCCACGTGACAACAAACGCATGGGAAAGAGGTGCTGTGTCGCTGCAAACAGAGAGCTGAATGGTACAATTGTAGTTGAGGAACACAAGAATTCCTGGCAACCTCTAGGACCTACGAAGAGGCCAGGAAGAATCTTCTAACATCCTCAGGGGGAGCATGGCCCTGAATCACACCTGCTTTCCAGAATTGTAGAGCACCTGGTGCAAAACAAATTTCTATTGTTTGGTGCCAGGTAATTCATAACGACTTTCTTGGGAGAATTACAAGCATCTACTGTAACATTGAAGGGAAAATATTGAGAAGTGTTATGTATGTGCACCAAGTCCCTACAATAAATGTAATCATGTACCATAAAAGTGTACTGATAACAGTTTTAAAAAATTAATAAGCCAGTACTGATATATTATTCAATAAGGTCTATATATCATTCAGACTTTTTAGTTTTAGTGTCATCCTTCTCTTTTAGTATTTTGTGCAGGGCATCACATTACTCTTAGTTCTCTTATCTCCTTAGATCCCTTTTAAAAAAAGTTAAAAAAATATTTATTTATGGGATACAGGGTCTTTCTATGCAGTTCAGCCTTGTAGTGATCCTCCTGTCTTAGTTTTCCCAGCACTGGGATTACAGGTGTGCACCACCACACCTGGACTATGTCACCATCTCAGCATGCCCTGGGGGCAGGGCTGGTGCAGCATGTGGTGCCATGGATTGAGCCTCAGTCTCTGCACTTACCTAAGCCTGCATAAGTCAGAAGCTTTAGCCCACTGAGCTGCCTGCTGGCCCCTTTAGGTTCCTTTTGACTGTTACAATTTTTCAGATTTTCCTTGTGTTTTTTATGATTTGACATATTTAAAATTTTATTTAATTTTTTCATTTTATTGAGAAACAAATAGCAATGAGACAGTTTCAAAGCTGATTAATAGGGCATTTTCAATAATTAATACATTGTACATTGTCATCTTTTAGTGGGTATCCATAGTACAAGATTCAGACAGGCTATCCTGTCCAAATACTATTATTACAAATCTTTCTTCTCATTGATTTAAGCGAAAATAATGGTGTATCTATCCTAACTATTCTGTCTATACAAATACAAAATGGTCTTTCCTTTGTATCCCCTTTTTTGTTGGCATCTAAATACTATAGGTGTGTGAATCAGCAAAACAATCCAACACAGTCCAGCAGTCCACAATAATATTGGGTTATCTGCAGGACTGGCAATGACATTTTTTAAAAGAGAATAAACATTTTTTAAAAATAAAAATGGTACAGAATTTCTAAACAATATGCTAAGAAATTAACAATGAATATTATATTGCGTATTGTTGCCTTCAAAGTAGTTGCTCAGATTACTAGATGCAGGCATGCAAAATTGATCAAACAATTGAACATTAACTGTTCTTTTGAGTAACCTAATAGAAATTAATAGTACAGTTATCCTAGCTATCATGTGTGTGTGTGTGTGTGTGTGTGTGTGTGTGTGTGTGATATACCCCCCTCTTCTCCTTTTCACCATCCTCCTTATTCTTTTCTTTGGAGCAGTTCCTTTCCCTTTCTCTTTGATGTTTGTTTATACTTTCAGGTTTTTACACTAGGGAAATAATATGATGTTTCCACATTCAGGTCTGATTTATGTCACTTCTGAGTATGGTCTGTAGTTGTGTCCATTTACCTTTAAAAACCTTGAGTGTACCTTTCTTTATAGTTAAGTAATACTCCATTGTATAAAAATACCACATCTTTTTTTTATCTCTTCCTCAGGTGATGGGAGTTTGATTTGATAATTTTGATAAATGTTGGTCAGGTATTTTGCATAATGTGTACCAGTTAGGATTTCTAAGTTGATTGAGTTATGTGACTTTGGAAGGAGGACCACTGAGGTAAAGTGCTCTTTTCCCTGATTACATCCAGGGTACATACTCTCAGCAGGATTTATCACTGTCAGTGTTAGGTGCTAAGGTGGTGCATTGGTTTCTTCCTTGTAAAGTTACATTCTCTCTCTCTCTCTCTCTCTCTCTCTCTCTCTCTCTCTCTCTCTCTCTGTCTATATAGCCATATTTTAGTGTCTACAGGTGTTCAGGGTCTCACTACTCTGATCCACTGCCACATGGACCATTTTGTTTTAATTAATTAATTTATTCATTCTTTGAGACGGAGTCTCACTGTGTAGTTTAGGCTGGTCTTAAATTCACTGTGTAGCACAGGCTGGCCTTCAGCTCTTGGTGGTCCTTCTGCTTCAGTCTTCAGGATGCTTTACAGGCATACACCAGTGCAGGTGACCTCGTGTGTTACGTATTTTAGGTTCCTCTTTTGCTTACCTTTAAATTCCCACTTGAACAATGACAAACTGGCTTCTACACTCTCCATTGATCTAATTAATTTTTAGTTTCAGTATCTACATATAGAAATATCAGATTTGTTAACTTATATTCCTGCTGGGTGCTTTAATGGTTAAAGTGCTGGATGTCCAGTTTCTTTTGTGTATAGTTTTATATGCTCTGCATTTTTTCAATGTTCTTGAGGTCAGCAACTTCCATTAGTGAGGTTGTTTTATACATTTCTAATACAGTTAGATTGTTTTGTTATGATTTGGATTTCACTCTGGGATTCTTACTGACCTAAACAATTTTCTAAAATGTGTATTATGTTAAAATTCGCTCTGTGCTGTTAAGTTCTGTGGGTTTTGCCAAATGTGCAATATCAAATTGCCACAATTCCTGTATTATGCACCAGCATTATAGAGAGTAGTTTCACTTCCTCTAGGCCTGAGTAGTTTTCATTTGGAACAACTTTAAAGATACACACACATGCATATGCACTGCAGAAATCACACCTTTATACATATGGGGATATATTATCTGGAATTTGTACGTATTAATATTTTGTCTTATTTTTTAAAATAAAAAGTAAAAGTTGTTAAGTTCTTTGGATTTCTTCCCAATTTCCTTTTTCTGCTTTTCTACCCAAAGTTAGTTATTGTTATAATTGTTGTCTTTCCAGTTCATAAACTTGTATTTTACTAAATGTATTTGTTATCCTAAACAAATAATGCAGTCTATGTTTTGCAGCTAAGCTTATATAAATGGCAGTTTTGTGTGTATCTTTCTGAAAATTGCTTATTTTGTATTCTCAGTTTTCTTTCAATATCTATCATAAATT
Organism: Ctenomys sociabilis; assembly: GCA_004027165.1. NCBI lineage: Eukaryota > Metazoa > Chordata > Mammalia > Rodentia > Ctenomyidae > Ctenomys > Ctenomys sociabilis. The sequence continues at coordinate 41,909 of PVKA01002410.1, read as the reverse complement.
TTGTGTTTTAATGACTTTACAGTGTTGGATTATATACATTTACCAGATTTTATTCACTTGCATTTGTGTAAATGATCACTTGGGCTTTATTTTTGGAATTTCATTTGCTTCATGAATAGTCCATGCATATGTGAGCTTATGTAAGTATTTGCATAGAATATGTAGCTGGCAGTGAAGCTGCTGAAACATGTGGCCTGTGCATGTTGTGCGAATGCTCTGTTTTCCTCTAGCACATTCTTACTTGTCTCTTCACTCCCTTTGTGTCACTTGGTATTGCTGACTTTACATTTTTCTAATCTGATGGGTATGAAAATCATCTTTCCTGTATTACCAGAAAGTATGAAACTAATGAATAATTTGGACAGGCTCTTTTATTTATCTTAGCGGCTATTTAATGCTATCTCTAATTTATTTTCTGTTACTTTCAAAGATGTCTGCTTATCCAGGATGTACAAAAATGTTTTGGAATCCAGCTGCACCAAAATTTGCAGTTCCAGAGTCGGTCATGAAGGAAACTGTATATCCACAATATGAGGTAATGTATTAAATACATTTTCTTATTTAATAACTAAATAAGAGTAATTTAGTTATTAAATTTATATTAGTTATAAATACATTTTCTTATTCTTATTTAATAACTGAATTGTATAATTACTTATAACATTAAATTTTATTGTTTCTGCACTTTATAATCTATTACATTGATCATTAGACCTGTTTTATTGCTTGTACCATGCTGTTTCTATCACAGCAGCTTTGTAGTACAATTTCAGATCAGGGGTCGTGGTATCTCTTTCCTTGTCTTTATTGCCCAGAATTGATTTTGCTACTCTAGGTCTGTTCTAGTTCTGAACAAATTTTAGGATTGTTACTTCCACTGTTACCACTTCAGAGAATCCAGGTGGATGGCTTTCAGATTATTCCACCTCATTGTCCCTGTGTTGGCCTTTGGTGAGCTGGAAGTCTAGTGTTGCATCTTGTATAATAAGTATCTTTGCATTTTCTATTTTTAATTTAATTCCTAGGTTTATGTTTGTAAATTACCTATGAGGAGTGGCTTTATTGCTAAGTTTTAGAATCTTTAAGAGTTTACTATTCAGAGCTATCTTGTAGGTGCAGGTTGCTTTTGAGTCTTGCAAAACTACCTCTTCAGTTTCTGAGGGATAAGAAGTTGCTGCCTACCTGGCCCAGCCTCTGGTCATGGCTGAGGCCTTGGGTCTATAGTATTTTTTATGACCTGTAGATAATCTCAGTCTTAATATACCAGGAAGAACAACTGGTTAGAAAAGTGCCATTTTGGCTAAAGTGGTACAATCAGCAATAACAATAGAATTAAAAAGCCTAGAAAATGACAAATTGAGGTTACTATTATTTTTCCCTCTTTAAACTATGAACTACTTTTGTGGTTATATAACAAAATTTAAACAAACAAGAAGGTTGTATACATAGAGAAGCCCTCAATATGGCAATTTTATCCTCAGGGAAAAAAATTAAAAGCAGTTAGGGACAAATAGAGGTACAGAAGAGGAGAAAAGAATTAGAAGCAAAGTTGGAGGACAAAGGGTGATTACACAAACCTTGGGAAACTGGTGAAGAAGACAGGAGGGAAAGAGAGAAGGAAGAAATAAAGACAAGAACCAAACAGAATAACAAAAAAACTAGAAATGATGTTCTTATATAGAAACAAGAACAAAGAATGAAGATGACAAAAAATCAAAAATAGAGAAAGAGAAAAAGAAAATAAGAAAAACAATGTCCACTTTAAGGTCTGTCTGCTGTTCCTGGTAGACAAAGTGGGCAGACAGGGACCAGGTCTGAGTTGATTCATCCCAGCAAGGCAGCTCTGGCTTTACAGTGCGATGTGCGTGAGTCTGTACTTTTACTTCCCCTGAAGTTCAGGTCAGTTTCTGGCCTTTAGGCTGAAACCAGACACATAGCTGTCTGTGTGCTTCTTGCCAGCTCAAAGCCACAGTATCTCTGCCCTCCTAGCTTGGTTGCCCCTCTCTGAGATAGCTTCCAGTGTATTGCCTTCTTGTGTGCGGCACCTGACCCCAAATAACTCACCAGCCACTGAAGCCTGCAACCTCTACTGATCCGATCCACTGTTGTGTTTCTCCATGGAGGCCTCTGGGACCCGAAGTCATCACCAAACCTGTACAAGTTCAAGTTGCCCCTCCCACATAGTGAGTCTCCACTTGGAGAAAGTGCCACCTGCTATCTCCTCCTTCTTTGAAGTTTCTATTTTCCCACTGCCCAGTGGCTTCAGTTTTCATCAGATCCTTCCAGTGTCCCAGGGACCCACTTCCCTCCTCCTCCTCTTTGTCACATTGCCATATTCCAGTGTCTGGATTCCATGACTCAGAGGGGTTCTTTCTCGGATGCTTACCTCTTGACCGTGTTCCGGAAAGTCCCTTTCTAGTATTATTTTTCACTTTCAGTTTAAAAATATTTTGTCTTTTGTTAAGCTGCATTATGTAATTGTTCCATTTCTCATGCCAAGGCCTATTAAGTACTTACGAAATTGTATAAATAGCTTGCTTTATACTAAAAGTTCAAATAATAAAGATGTATATGGCATAAATAACATTTTCTGCCTTTACCAGTTCTCTCTCATTCTTTTCTTCCTGAAATAAACTTTTAAGTGCATTTTGTGTATACTTTCAGACATTTTTCTGTCATTTAGATGAATATTTTTACCTATATGGACTCATAATTTATAATATACTGCCTTTTATTTTGTAAAATACACTTGAGCATATATCTTTGCACACTTGTTTTTTTATTTAGGATTCCTCTTTCAACTACATGTAGATTTGAAATCTTGGAAGGATCGGTATGGAAATTTGCATTTCCCTGTTGTGTTTATGTGCCAATTAATCTTTCTGTTTATTTCAGAAAAAGTGTGTGCATATGCCATGAGCTTAAAAGAGATTTATGACACAAAATATTTTAAAAGATTGCTTTAATGCAAATGGTTGGTAAATATTAATTTGCATAAGTAGGTGTAGCGTCTGTGGGAATATGGTGCTCACTTCTCTTCTTAGAGTCTCTTAAGAAGAGGATACTTGACTGCCAGCAACTACAACTACCCTGGTGAATACTTCAAGATCATGCTTCCTTTAATCTCCTCTCAGTCTGTGACTCAACACAAGCTGGATAATAGAGCTTATCCATTTCTGCTTGATGTGGGTTTAATTGCACTCATGATCTTTTATTTGCCTGTTTTATTCTCTGAACTGCTCCATAGTGTGAAATTCTTCCCACCCAGTTCTTTTTCTTTTATCCCTTTTCACATATGTCTGGACTGCATTGTGGTTTTCAGTTTTCTCCTGCATGTTCTCGTCTTTATCCTTTAATAGTGTCATCTGCTATTTGAGCTGACAGTAGGGAGTTTGTTAGATGTCTACTATGCTTCTTTTCTTTTTTTGGTGGAAACAGGGATTGAACTCAGACCCTTGCACTTGCGAGGGAAGTGCTTATTCTACTGAGCTATCTCCCCAGCCCTCTACCATGCTTTCTAAACTGTATGTTTGCTTCTAACAAACATTTATGGATTTTTTTCTACCCCAGTTTATAGAATATGTGAATATAGGGAATTAAGAGTAGGCACTATTTTCTTAAAAAGGGTAGAAATTGTAGCTGAGTAGGATTAGTGAAAACTGGTGATACTGCAATAACCCACTAGAAATGAGGTACAAAAGAAAATAAATACTGGAGACTGTCCATTCTTCCCATTAAGGAGAAGAAGGATCCAATAATACTTTCCAGCTTGAGATAACTCAGGTTCATAATTCTACTCATAGGAATGAAATAAGACTTCTTTAAAGACTATGTGCCTAAAAAAAAAAAAAAAAAAAGACTATGTGCCTTTTGAATCAAAGTGCTACACATTGAAAAAATTGTTTACTTCAAGTTTAAAATAAATTTAGCAAGCCGGGCGTGGTGGCGCATGCCTGTAATCCCAGCACTCGGGAGGCTGAGGCAGGAGGATTGTTGTGAGTTCGAGACCAGCCTGAGCTACAAAGTGAGCTTAAGGCCAGCCTGAACTGCATAGTGAGACCCTGTCTCAAAAAGACAAAAAAAAAAAAAAAATTTAGCTTATTATATTTTGTGATTATTAGAATTGTTGTTTTATATTTCCAGTTATGATTTTAGCTGTCTTTTTTATCCGTATATTCTTTATGATTTTGACTATCACTTCTGTTTTCTCCTTTACCTTCTCTGAAATTTATCTCTAAAGAAACAACATGGCTTAAGTAGTCATGGATCTATCATGCTATCAAATTGAGGTCTTCTAGTTGTTTCCATATGTCCCCATCACTGATTATAAAATGAATTTAATAGCCATTATTAGTATAGCAAGTTATTGTAACAACAATACATATATCTATATTAAAACTTATTGACCCAATAGAATTTGAAGTGAAAGATATTAAGGACGTTTTCATTCCAATTTATAATTAAAACAATTATACTTAAAAGTGAATAGTCACTTGCTGATAATCAATCCAGATAATATGTCTCATTCATAATCCTAATGTTCATATTCTAAGTAAACTGATGGTGGACCTATGAGAATTGTATGTTCAGTGATCATTCCTAGGATTAAGGAGTCCCAAAATAATAGAGAGTTACTCATTTGGTCAAAGGCAGGGACAGTAGACAAATTGTAGGTTTTGGTCAAGTACTAATGGATTTTAATCCACTTTTGCAAAGTGTTTTCCAGACTTCTGGCCCTTATGTAGTTTATTTGTAAAATTACAATGCTATATTATTACCATACTGTCTCTCAAGGAGTAGTTTGTTTGCTGTTTTTTTTTTTTTAAAGTGGATAATAAATGAAAAAAAAAAAAAAAAAAGACAGAAGGAAAAAAAATGTCACAGGACTGTCCCACTACAATGCTGTATATGGTTAGATTTCTAAATTTATGTGTAAAAATATGTAATTGTTTATTCATATTCTTTAAATATTTTTATTTATTAAAGTTATATCTCTGTATTCTGTAGGGACTTAAAGTTTAGCATATCAATACTTGATGGAAAATACCTACTCCATGTTATGCCTAAGATGTTTGATATTCAGACAGATAATGAAGTTACACCCAACTGCATACATTGTAGGGTAATAATAAGCTATTCTTCTGGAGGGTTAGCAACCTAAGTTTGCATAACAAAAATTAAAGAAATAGAAGGGCTACAAGGACAGCTAACATTTTGACCCTAGTCACTGAAGACTCAGGACATAGGAGAACTTGTATTATAACATCATGTAACTCAGTTGTGTTCCAAGTTTTCTGATCAAGGAGATTATGAGGCCACAAAGAAAAGTAATTGATGACGTAGAGTGTCACACAGAGAGAAAACATTCTCTTAGGCTTTCGCAGAGAGCAAATTGGTCAAGCAATGGCTATGACTCATCCACATGGCTGACACTGACAAAAGATCTGCAAACTGGTACAGGGTTACAGGATAAATCCTGAGGAGATTTGACTGACTTTATCAGAAACAAAAGATACATTTCTTGTTATATAGGTCTTGCTTTATCTTGATTTTAACCATCTAGCAGAAAAATATGAAACCGAGATATGTAAAGTAAAGCCATATTAATATACTGGGCTATGAAAGACTCAAGTCAACAACTTCTGCAGATAACCTACTACTATTGTGGACTGCTGGACTGTGTTGGATTGTTTTGCTGAATTCATGCTCCTATAGTATTTAGATGCCAATGGAATACCCATATCTGACAGGACTAAACAAAAAAAGAGGATACAAAGGAAAATACATTCTGTATCTTTATATACAGTATAGTTAGGATAGATATACACCTACTTTCACTTAAATCAGTGTGAAGAAAAGTTTGTACTAATAGTGTTTGGACAGGATATCCTGTCTGTATCTTGCAATATGGATAACCACTAAGTAGATAACAATGTACAAGGTATTAACTATTGAAACTGTCCTATTTATCAGCTTTGAAACTGTCTTATTGCTATTTGTTTCTCAGTAAAATAAAATAAAATACCGTGACATAACAGTGACCATAGGTATTTAAAAAGTAGTCTAAAATGTAATTTGAATTGCTGTTTCTTTTTATCACAGTGTGTTCAAGCAAGCAGAATTTTGAGTAAGAAATTTTTAGCTGATGGCAAGGAAAGTGTCACTTTGTATGATTTTAGCACTTTGCAGGTATGTATGATTTTTGTTTTGAATGCTGGTTTCCACAGTTTAGAAATTATTTCTAGCAATTCCAGAAATTACTATGTGATACTTACTTAACTGGGAAAATGGCTTAGACCAGTTAATGTATTTTCGGAGAACACATTTTTTTCCTCAAATATGCCCTCTTTATGACACTGGGAAGACAGTATTCATTAATCATCAGGAAAATATCCTCTGCTTTTCTTAAAATTTTCTAATATTTTTGTTCATTCTTGCCTAGTAATGATTAAATGGTTAATGGTACATTTTTATGAGCTTTTTGAAGAACATGGGAGTGCTGATTGTGTCCATACAGTGGAATAAAACTGATTTCCCTGAGCTGGGTGATTGGTTGCACACTGACTCATGATCTCAGTGTCCAAGAGGGGATCGAAGCTCATCAGGTCATAGGCATTTTTAAGAGAAAGGAAGTCGTGACTGAAGGAAGAGTCATGACACTTATATAACTGGTGTACTAAGTCCCTGAACTTTATAGGTAACAGGAAATCATTTTTATTTTCTTGCATTAGTGTTCGAGGTGAAGAATGTTATATAGTGTAGAGAATTAGGGACCTTTTTCTGTCAGCTAGTTAAGTTATATATGTTTCTATATGTTCTCCTGTATTCCCCTAGTCAGAGGGGGATCTGTACTCCTTTATTGGATCAAGCTGGTAGTGTTTTTCTTGTGGTCACTGTCTTGTTGTCTTCTCTGTGACACTTATCAAATACTTGTCCTTATGTACATTTGATCATTTCACCTGATGATATATATTCATTTATATTTACTGTTTTACCTATAGGACTTAGAGCAGTAACTGTCACTTAAAGTAATCTTAACTAAGAAGTGACACCTTTTCAAATTGGAAAGCAATTTTCAGTTTCTAGATTGCAATAGAACAGCTTCCATCTATCAATATTGTATAATAATGAAAATATTCCTATTCTGAGTTGTACTTTGAGGAGTCTTTTCTCTCTCTCTCTCTCTCTCTCTCTCTCTCTCTCTCTTTCTTTCTTTCTTTCTTTCTTTTTTGCAGAACCAGGGATTGAACTCAGACCTTTGTGCTTGCCAGGGAAGCTCTTATTCCACTGAGCCATCTCCCCGGCCCCCTATTCTGAGTTTTAGTGGCTGCTCTTTCCAATCTCTTTTGCTGTAGTGCTACAACACAGACATGGTTATGTCAGTGGTGTCTCAGCAAACTTAATCATCCCTCCTTTCAAACGAAAGACAGAGTGACTAACGCCGAACTCATTCTCTGACCTTAATTGTACTTTGTTTTCTTCCACTGCACTTATACTTCTGTATAAGCTCCATGTACCCTATACTTTATACCTTGCCTGTGTAAGAGTCCTTGTGGACTAAGATTGCTGTCACTATGGCATTTCTCAGTGCTTGTTGAGACTGTCCCTTGGCTTGGTTTGTTCTCAACACCTTCTCAGTCTTTGGAAAGGCTGATGCCATTCTTGCAGTCATTCCATAGTTGTTTTGGCTTAAAGACACATATTTATTGTGATTTGTACCACTACCCTGTGTGACACAATGGAATTTAGCCCTTTATTTGTACTTTCTGGTCTGCAATGGTATTACTTTCCAATTCTTTTAAGGTCATAACACTGGTGCCATTATAATGAGTAGCCATATTGTGTGTGTTTCCTGAAGTGCAAAGCCAGCTCATGATAGAGGTGACTGGTGAGGAGACAGTGGATGCCAGCGGTCCCACAGTGCACCTCCATAGACAGCATGTTTATGCCACTTCTGTTAACAGGAAAGCTTTGCTCCATAACACTGTGCACAATGCAGGTGCTTGATGTTTGTCCTTTGAATTTTAAGAATAGGAATATTTTCATTATTACACACTTTGCTAAGTTAATTGGAGGATTTCAGGTTCTGTTTTTCTCTATGAAAGCTAGGGATTTAAAAGTCACTAAGCAACTACATTTTAATTATTCCTTCTCTATTACACTGATTTACCTAAGCAGTTATTATTAGTAAACTGTCACATATATTTTAGTGTTCTGATTAATGTATATTTCTCATTATTTTATAGTCTTTGTTGCCAAGAAGATGTGTATCATTTGAAAATATACAGCATTTCAGTTATCAACATTCCAGACAACTGAAGGTATTAGAACTTTTCAGTTTTTACTGTCTAAAAGTTATATTTCTAACAATAATAATCACCTTATGCTGTATTTTTTAAACTTAAATAAATCACTTATTTATTTATTTGGTACAGGGTTTCCCTATGCATTTCAGACTCATAGTAATCCTCCTGTCTGTCTCCCCAGCACTGGGATTACAGGTGTGTGCTGACACACCTAGGTTTGGTGGCTGGTGCAGCATGTGGTACCAGGGATTGAACCTGGGTCCTTGTACTTTCCAGGCAGGCACTTATTCCACTGAGATATCTCTCCAGGTTTATTTATTTATTTTTAAGACAAAGTCTTGCTGTATAGCTCAGGTTGGTCACAAATTCATGGTAATTCTCCTGCCTCAGCCTCCTGAGTACTGGACTATAGCATATGCTACTGTACCCAGTAATTTATGCTTTTTTTAAAGAACATATACATATATCCTGTAACTATTCAGGTAAACATAGTTGCAAGAATGGAGTTGTATAGTAAGTCAAGGATAGCCAATGTCTCTATTGTACTTTAGAACATCTTAAGTACACAACTAGCTTACATGCAATCACTGTTTGGAATTTGGGTCAGGCAGGGAATAATAAAAGCAATAGAAAGCATTTATCATTTGTTATTAATATGAGAGTTTCTAAAATGATGTATAATTGTTACCACTTATTTGTAATTATGAATACTGTAATATTAAAATAATTAAATATTAGGCCGACTATAATTATTAGATGAAATGAATAGAAATCTGTTACATTTATTTGTTTGTTTGTTTATTTATTTATTTATTTATTTATTTATTTATTTATTTATTTATTTATTTATTTCTGCAGAACTGGGTATTGAAGTCAGGCCCTTGCGCTGGCCAGGGAAGTGCTTTTTCTCCTTAGCCATCTCCCCGGCCCCATATTTAATCTTATAACATTGTATTGAAAATTATGTACTGCATATGTAAATAATTTCATATAGTCATTTAATGTTAAAGTGCTTTTCAAAATATATTCAAACCCATTTAATTTTTTAAGCAGTTGGATATTTTTATTAAGTTTAATGATACAATTTAAATACACATGATGATCATAGGGAATTTGTATTGGTGCATTACAAATCTTGATTTCTCTTCTTTTCCCAATCCCCTTCCCATCTTCAGTTCCTTTTCCCCTTATTTATCAAGCTTTGTTTCCATTTTATCCTGCTTATATTGTTTTCACTTTTCCCTTCATTCCTCCTACCAATATTGGTTCCTCTTTCCTTTGAAACAGTGTTCCTGTTTTACAATATCCATTGTTCATTTTGGTCCTTATTTACACTTTCAGTTTCTCATATCAGGAAGAAAATGTGATATTTACATGTGTCTCATTTATTTCATTTCAGAATATGGCCTCCAGTTGTATTCTTTTACCTAGAAGAGTCTCATTTATCCTATTTTTTGGCTGAGTATACAGTCTGAAGATACTCTATTGTATTAAAAATATATTTTTTATCCATTCTTCAGCTGAAGGACATTTGGGTTGTTTCCCAGAGTTAATTATTACAATCTGTGTGGCTATAAATATGGGTGCACATATATCACTGTGCTATATTTTTAATCGTTCTGGGAAGATACTCAGAAGGTGAATAGCTGGATGAAATGGAATGTTCACTGCTAGTTTTTTGAGGACTCACCACACGGATTTCCATAGTGGTTGCACCAGTCTTCCGTAACACCTCTAGCATTGTTATTGCTTCATTCCGTGATTGTAGCCATTCTTTGTGGACTAAGAAGGAATCTCAGTATTGTTTTAATTTTCAAATCTTGAATGACCAGTGATATTGAACATATTTTCATGTATTTGTTTGCTGTTTGCATTTCTATAGTTGAGAAGTGTATATTCATGTCAGATGCACACTTTTGGATCTTTGAAAATGGGAGGTCTAATTTTTTTCAATTCTTTGTTCTAGATTTTAGTATTTTATTTAAGGGAAATTGGCTAAATGTTTTCCACTCTGTAGTTTGTCTTACTTGTTTTAGATTTATTTTTCTGTACAAATGTTTTTCTTTTAATAGAATGAGATTCTAGTTTTTGATTTTTCATAATATTTTCTGTATGATCAGATTTTGGTTCATGAAATCTTTCCCTATACCTATGTCTTCAAGAGTTCTACCTGTTTTTTCTTTCAGCACATTTAGTGTTTCTATTTTAATATTTATGTCTTTATCTTCATTTTAATTTAGTGCATGGTTATAGATGTGGGTCTAGTTTTAATCTTCAGCATAAGGAGAGCCAACTGGAGACTCTATTGCAATGAACATGTTTAGCCCCTTTGTCAAAGATCAGGTGATTGAGTATATTTGGGATTGTTTCCATATTTTGTAATCTGTTCCACTGAGCCTCAAAGTTGTTTTCTGGTTTGTTTTTGTTTTCTTGTCAGTACTATGCTGTTTTTATCATAGTAACTTTGTAGTATAATTTTAGGCCAGTTATTGTGATCCCCACTTTCTTGTCTTTGTTGCCAGAATTGGTTTTGCTATTCCAAGTTTCTTCTGGTACTACGTGAATTTTATGAATGATTTCTCTATTTCTGTGAGGTATGTTGGTGATATATTGATTTGGATTACACTAAATCTGTAAAAAGAAATAGAGATTATGGGCATTTTCACAATGCTGGTTACTCCTACCCATGAGTAAAGAAATGCTTTTTATGCATCTATTGAGATGATTATATGATTGTCTTTGGTTCTATTGTTATTATATAGTATCTTCATTGATTTGTATATGTTGAACCATCCCTGCATCTCTGGGATGAATCTTCCTTGGCCATGGTAAATAATCTTGATGATTTACTATATTCTCTTTGTCTGTATCTTAGAGGATTTTTGCATCTATGTTCATTAAGGAGATTATCCTGTAGTGGTCTTTCCTGATTTGGTTCTTCTTTGGTTTTGCTATCAGGCTAATACTTGCTTTTGAGAATGACTTTAGGAATATTGCTTCCTTTTCAATTTTGCTAAAGAATTTCAGCAGTAGTGGCTTTAGATGTTCTCTAAATTTCTTATAGAGTTCAACAGTGAGTTCATCAGGACTAAATTTTCTTTGTTGGGAAGTTTTAAATTCATTTTCAGTTTCAGTGACTAATACAAGGTTATTTAGAATTTTTATATCCTTTTAATTAAATTTGGCAATAGACATGTGTCTCTGTATTTGTCCATTTTTTCTGTATTTTCCATGCCCTGAGGATACAAGTTCTTGAATAGGTATTGATGATTTTCTGGAAGTCTATACGGTCTGTTGTGATTTCATCATTTTCATTCCTAATTGTATGAATTTGAGTCTCCTTTTTTATTCTTTTGCATTAGGTTGCTTAAGATTTTTCAATTTTATTTAGTCTTTCAAAGAACCACTTTGTCAATTCACTAATTCTTGGTATTGTTTTCTTAGTCTCAGTTACATTAATAGTTGCTTTTATCTTTTTAATTTCTTCCCAATTGCAGGCCTTGGATTTGATTTGTTCTTTTTCTTCTAGAAGTTTGACATTTAACAATCAGTTGTTCCATATACTTGATCTGAGAATCCACTGCTATAAGTTTCCTCTTAAGATTGTTTTCATTGGGTTCCATAAGTTCCAATATGTTGAATTGGCATTATCATACAATTGTAGTTATTGTTTAACTTCTTTTTTAATTTTCTCTGTGACTCATTTGTAATTTTCTAGTGTTATGTAATTCTCATGGGTTTATGTGTTTTGTTTTGCAATTAGTATCCATTTTCACTGCGCTATGGTTAGATCATATGCTTTGGATAATTTCAATTTCTCTGCATTTACTTAAGAACATTCTATGTGCTAGTATGTGTTCTGTTTTGTAGAACATCCTATGGACAACTCAGAAGAATGTATTTTTTAATGCTATAGGATAGAAGAGTCTATAAACATCTGCTAAGCCCGTTTGTTCACGGGTTTGATTTAGTTCTAATATTTGTTGTTTTTATCAGATAGATCCATCTGTTTATGAAGTAGGGTTTTAAAGTCCCCCACTACAGTTGTTTCAGAGCTTATTTGATTTTTCATGTCCATTAACATTTGTTTTATGTAGTTAAGTCTACCAGTATGCACTGTACATATGTTTATGATTTTTATCTCTTTGGAGTTTTACCCTAACAAGTATGAAGTAACTATCTTGATCTTGTTTTATCAGTCTTGGCTTGTAGTTCATATTGTTTGCAAGTAGAATAGCCATTCATGCTTTTTTCTAGCTTCCTATCACATGCAATATTGTTTTCCATTATTTAACTTTTCAGTTTATGAATTTCTGTTTGAGTTAAATATGTTTCTTGTATACAGCATACTGTTGGATCTTGTTTCTTAATCCATTCTGCTGGTCTGTTTCTTTTGATTGGTAAAAAGACACTATTTTTATGACTAGTAGTGATATATTTTGGCTTATCTCTCATTATTTTCCTCTTCTTGGTTCCTTAGCTGTTTAATTGCTCCACCTGCTTTGTGTCATTTTTTTAAAAATTGTGATCATATTTCTTTTAAAATATCCCAAGGTACATTTTGGAGAGCTGGTTTGGTGGTCATGAATTTCTTCAGTTGTTTCTTCTCATGGAAGTGTCTTATCTCTCTATTGAATTTTAAAGATTGTTTTTCAGGAAACATCAATCTGGGATGGAGACTGTTTTCTTTTAGGACTTGGAATAACTCATTCCAAATTCACCTTGATTTAGAAAGTTTGTGAGGAGAAGTTTGCTGTGATTCTGATGGGCTTTTTAAAAAAATAGATGATTTGTTTATTTTCTCTAACAGATTTTATTATTCTGTTCTCATGTTTAATTCCTGGAATCTTGATTATTTCATATGACTTTGTGTATATTTATTGTGGTCATGGCTAGAGTTCTATGTACTTCATTTATTTGTATGTCCAATTTTTTATCTATGTTTTGGAAGTTTTCTCTTTTAGATCTGTGAAGAGGTTTTTCATGTCATTTGCATCCAATCATTTGGTACTAGACTATGATGATGGTTATGATCCATTACAATAATAGTGTTATAATACAAGGGAGAAAAGCTAATTACAATGTGTATGATGTCCTGACTAAAGTACTACAGGTAGCAATACTGATAACATCAAGCACAGCCTAGTTTCTGTCAAATTGTAACTATTAACGTGATACCTTTAATTATAGGAACAGGTTCTACAGTTATATAGCAGAATCCTACATGTACCAGAAGTTATATGTATTGAGTTTCTGTGTAGTAGAGTACAAGGAAGATTTAAGAGGTAGAGGGACAAAACAGAGGTAAATGTAGAAAAATATATTAGCATCAAGGTTGGCAGGCAAAGTATGATTACCCAAGTTTGGGAAAACTGGAGAAGAGAGGAGAGAGAGAATGAAAGAAAAAGCAAAAAATGAAGTAAATCAAAGAAGAAGAGACATTGTCATTTACATGAAAATCTAAGAAAATGAAGAGATAGTTGAGGTAAGCTATAAGGGAGACAAACAGAAGAAAACAAAAAGAACACAAATGATAAAAAAACAGAAGAATACGAACAAACTGAAGAAAACCCCAACTAGAGAGAAAAAGGAAAACCAGTCAAACAATGAAAAAGAAAAATAGTAAAATTCCTTTGTTGTTCACAATTCTGTGGTAGTTTGCCACATTTGCACAAGGATTTGCACTGGGTGTAAGAGTGCTGGTGGCCTCTGAATGTGCGGACTTGGATTAGCCTGAAACTGACAGTGTTCTGGGTTTGCACTTCGTACCATGATTGTCCATACAGTGATCTCCCAGTTGCTGTAAAACCCTTGGTTTGGGAAAGCCCAGGGTTGCTTCTGGACCTATGTGCAGTTGGCTCCTTCCTGAAATTGCACAGCTGCCTCTGTTCTACTTCACTCACTCCTCCTATACACTCATCAATGGGCAAGAGAAGTGTGCTTATTCTGCGTCAGGCCAAGGCTGCTCTTGCTTGCCTATGTCACTGGAAAAGCTGCTCTACTTACAGACCAGTGATACATTTCCTGTCTGTAGTATTTCAGGCTAAGACTGGCTTTTGGTGGCCCACAAAGCAGAGTCTAGTTGGTCCTAGACCTACTACTCAGCAGAATTCTCCTTATTCTGATTCCCACTTGCTGACTATCTACTGTCACTAGATGGCTTGGAATTCCTGCATTGTACTGCTGGACTCTGGCAGTGAAGCAACTGCCAGAGACTGTTCTGCTCCTGGAGTTCATAGTCAGCCATTTGAAGTAAAGTGGTGCCTCTGGCCTCCTGCTTCTTCCCTGCCGGTCTGTGTACTGGAGCACAGCAGCGGTTCTCCCTCACCAACCACTGTCTCTGTGTGGGCCCTTGGGAAAAAGTGTCTTGTAATCTCACTCCTGTCTCAGACTTTCCCACGTGGCTAGACTTCTGGTCCCACCTACAAACTGATTTTAATTGCATAAGGTATTATAATAATCTTTATTCATTTTAGTAAGTTTTTGCATTAAGAGTTAAAATAGAAAATCAATGTTATTTGGACGTGTAAAGGCCATTCTCTCAAGTAAAAATATGTAAAATAATAATATGTTTATATTTTGTAGGGTGTATATGTAGCTCTCTCAAGTAAAAATATGTAAAATAATAATATGTTTATGTTTTGTGGTGTGTATATGTAGCTGATGAATAAGCACATGGCCAGATTTCTGTGCATGATTTAACTAAGCCTACTTTTAACTTTGTAATATGACTTCAGTAATCTTAAGCATATATGCCTTAAGGAAATTTCAATAAAATGTCTAAAATACATTAATAGTAACTGTAACTCATTGAATTTTAAAAGTAGAACTATTAAATATATATTTGTTTTTCCATATTAAGAGAGCAAAATCTGCAATTGAACTGAGGAGGAAGGAGCCCATTGCACCAGTAGAAATCAAGGATGATATACAAAGCAACATAAAAATGGTGATGTTCCAGAAAGCAAAGGAGGTGGAGCACCGGCTAGCTAAGGAAAATAAAACCAAAGAGGCTTCCGTCTCTGTCTCTGTGAAAGAAAGTATAGATGCCATCTTAGACACCATTCAGGAAGAACACCATTCCATAGATTTGTCTCGCTCACTCATTGAAGCATCAAGACAAGCAGGCATTACTTACATTGTTTATCCCAAGAAAAAGAAGAAGAAATGGAAGAAAGGGCTGAAATTTGAAAAACTTACAATTGTGTATGAAGAGTTAGCTAAACCTCCACACATGCTTAAAAGGTCTGTCCAGTATTTTTCTTTTTTTGTTTTGTTTTGTTTAATAGTTTAAGAAATACATTGTGCTTTGGGCCTTAATTTTTAATTTTACCCAATAAACTGTCTTTTTTTCAGCACAGAACATCTGCAGAACTAAAGAATTAGTCCTTTCTTTAGTTCTGGATGTTTCATAGTGTAAACATGTGAATGGTTCAAAATATAAAATGTGGTGTCATTTAAAGATGCAAAATAAGATTCAGCACTTGGATGGATGAATGGAATCTTTCAATGCAAAAAGAAAAAAAATAACTTCTGAAAAGCATATTGGTATAAAAACAAACCCTTTCTGCAAATAAATACCACCTGTTCAAAAATCAGATTGCCTAAATTTACCTACTTTCAAATTAAAAATTTCTATTGAATTGCATAGAGTATAGGCAGTCTTTTTTCCCCTTTTGGGGATAAGGCCCCAACATAATTTTCTCCTTACCTAGAGGTAATAATAGTTTGCCTGTTTAAAAATATGGAGGGACCTAAAAATGAATAACAAATGAAATTCCATGCATGTTCAAGTTTCAATATTTAGTACATTATTTTCTCATAATAATATCTATATGGTACAAATAATTTCCAAAAATGTAATTTATTTCTATTTAGATATCTCTAGATGGGTAGAATTTATTAAACTTAATATCTTTTGAAAAGTAGACACTTCCCTGATGATAAGAAACTTCATCTTTTTGAAAAGGAGTCACCTTCTTGGTGATAGGAGAAAAAAAATGCTTTGTTCAGTTTATTGTTACAAAAAGTTACCCAGAAGGGTCCACTATGTTCTGTTGTGGTTGATGACTTGCTCTGTCTGAAAGACTGAAATAGCACTTTATAATTGTGAAGGATAGATTCAGACATAAGCCAAGGTGAGTGGAAAATATCTCTCAAATTCCAAGTTCTTCATATATTATGGGTTTAGTATTCTCCTGCATCAAAGGTAGTATGGGGAAGTTTTGTTGTTGTTGTTGACACATTCTTAGCCGATGTTGGGCAGATTATTCTAAATTAACAAATATTTTAGACAAGAAACATTTTGGTTTATTCACTGATTTCAAAGTATTATGAACTTTCCCCATCTTAATAAATGATACAGTGCCACTTAGTCTATGACCTGGATGACTTCTCTATAAATATGGTGGCACTTTGGTAAAAGACAAAAGAGTTATACAATCTGAAGAGAAACCAGAGTATAAAATACTGCTTTGGAATGGTGCTTCTATAGAATGTTGTACTGCCTGTAATATAACAGGCTTCACAGGAACCACAGGATAAATCTTTGGGTAAAAGCAGGAAAACAGTTGTGGTGGTATTTATTCAAGACAATATACATTAGGGTTGGGGAGACAGCTTGGAAGTCTAAGCACCTGCCTGGCAAGCACAGGACCTGGGTTTGATCCTTGGTACTGCATGCCATGCTGGCTCTGGAACATCAGTCATACCTGTCTAGCCACTGAAACTGGGTGTGGTGGCATACATCTGTAATGCCAGTGCTGGGGAGACTGATACTAGAGGATCACCATGAGTCTGAGCTGCATGGCAAGACCCTGTACTAAATAAACAAACAAACAAACAAATAATAAATAAATAAATATTTTTAGTTTTTGCGGAACCAGGGATTGAACTCAGGCCTTTGCACTTGCCAGGCAAGCACTTATTCTACTGAGCTATCTCCTTGGCCCCAATAAATATTTTTTAAAAAGAATATATTAGTGTAGGTTTCTGTATTTAAAAAACATTAATGTAATTCTCTGAGAAGTGCTTGTCAAAATTTTTTTCTTGTTCTCAAAGTTATCTATTTACTCAACAGAATAAAGAGAGTTATCTCTTTACTCAACAGAGTGATGCCTAAAAAGGCATCATTTAAGCCACTGAGCTATGTCTCCAGCCCCTTCTCTTTACCCTGTTGATTGTTTTCTTTGCAGTAAAGAAGCTTTTTAAATTTTATGCAACCTCATTTGTTGATTTTTTGGCGATATACCTTGTGCAATTGGAGTTCTGTTCCGGAAGTCCTTGCCTGCATCTGTTGAGTTCAAGAGTTTTACCTAGTGTGTCTTCCAGCATGCTTATGTTTAGCATTTATGTTTTTAAAAATCTATTTTGATTTTAAATTATTCCATAATGAAATCTATGTGTCTAGATTCAATCTTCTGCATGTGGAGAGCCAGTTTTCCCAACGTAGTTTATTAATGAGGCATTTCTCCCATGAATGTTTTTGTTCCCATTGTCAAAGATCAAGTAGCTGAATTTGATGAGGTAGTTTCTGCGTCCTCTATTCAGTTCTAATAATCCATATGTCTGTCTTTGTCTGTACCATGCTGTTTTTATCATTTTAGCTTTGCAATATAACTTCAAATCTGAATTGCCTAGAATTGTTTTACACTTCCCAAGTCTTTTCTGGCTCCATATAAATTTTAGGATTGTTTTCTCTAGTTCTGTGTGGAATGTTGTTTGCATTTTGATTGGAATTTTGTTAAATTTATAGCAGCATTTTGTGTGTGTGTGTGTGTGTGTGTGTGTGTGTGT